>OMLM01004853.1:10172-22856 GCA_900302695.1 Helostoma temminkii
GTGTGTGTGTTTTTTTCTTTTAAAGGTGCTTCTGAGTGGAAGTGATAACCGATACATCCTGTCTGGCCTGAGTCCATCTACTGAGTATGAAGTGATGTTGACAGCTGTGTTTAAAGATGAATCTGAGAGTGACACAGTCTCTGTTATAGAGACCACATGTAAGTGACAGAGGACAGTGTGTAGTTGGTAAGATGCAGAGCTGTTGAGTTACTAATTCACGCAGCTGTGGTATTTGCTATTTTTAATCGATATAAAACTTGACAAAAGCCTGAGTCTAAAAACTTTTGAAGTGGTAAGAGAAGAATTCCTTTGGTTGCACTGATGTTGAAATTAGAGTGTGACCTAACTAACCCTCTTCACCAAAGTGCCAGTGTCTACAGAGAATAACAGATGAATCTAATCACATATACTTTTAGGATAATAAAAATTGCATTTATGAGTTCAAAGTGTTGGTCTGCGTGAGCCGATTTGCATCGATTTGTTTGTCCCAGCTTTTCTCAGATGAAGAAAATCTATTTTCCCAACAATGATTTATTATGTATTTGTGTCTAATTTTCTTAGTTATTGATACAGAAAGATGTTCAGGAGAGTTTTCTATCCAATTATCTGACTTGTGCTCTCTGTATTTCCCCAGTGGCCAAGACAACAACAATTGCTACCATAACGACAGGTAAGAGCATCCAAATTGGTTTTGTGTAAAGAATTAGACAATTAGTATTTTACATGCATAATGATAATACTGTCCCAATATAAACCTGCAAGGATGTGACATAGTTGGACACGTCAAATTGAATTGTATTTTTATGAGTAATGTGAAAAACTTGTTTTAGTTTAGCTTAATGTATTCAGCAAGCTTCAGGCTAGGTTCAAGTGGTGTTTGCTTTAAAAAAGTCAACTGGCCAAATTTTAATCACAGTTCAAGCCAAAGCATCTGTCTTAAAAATCTGTTGCCACTGAAATTTGAAAGGCTCCACTAATCAACAGTGCATGCTCACAGTGCCAGGGAGTAACCACAGTTCTAGCAAGATTTGCTTTGTTGCTCATTTTGTTTTAAGAAGCAAAACAGGAATTACTATGGATACTCCACACCGTCTGTTTTGACTAAGGCTGATGAATCTAAAACTAAAACACAGAAAACATTCTCATGTAGTGTGGAGCTTTTGAAGAAAAGTTTGAAAGCTTTTTTGGGGTTTTTATAACTGTGCTTACCAAGTTGGCTTCTCCCTGACACTGTAGTTCAAACTCCATTATCTCAGAGGTGACCCAGAGGCCATCTGGATTGTGTTTTGTATGAGAAGCAGGCTACAGTTTACACAGATTAACTCGAGAGCTAAAAACTCCTTTACAGAAGTCCCTGCTCACTATCAACAAACTTATAATAATACAAAATAATACATAATAAAACATGCTCTCAAAAAAGCACTCACAAGTTAGTGTCCCACTAAAAGGCAACCAGCTGCTAGAACTGCATAGACTTTAAAATATGTTAGTTTTGGTTTAAAGCCAATATTGAAAAACAAACATTTTACTTCAGCTTTATATTTATTCTCTTGCACATTAAAAATGACTGCATGCTAGCACTTTGAGAGGAGCTGTTATACTTTTACGTTAGCATTTTAGCATTTTGGCCTCCGATATTTTTCCAGTCCGCATTAGTGAAATGGAAACACATCTTGAGCCAAGATTTTGTGTCAGTTTTTGATTTTGAATTTTACAATAGCTCAGTATAGTAACTGTTGTCTGTAATGTGTGACAGTGGCACGTCAGGCTGTGAGAAACCTTCAGCTGAGCGACGAGACCACCCAGAGCTTAGAGGCATCATGGCAGATGGAGGACTCCCATGTGGAGAGCTACAGGGTCTCCTACGTTGCTCTCAGGGGAGACCACAAAGAGCAGTCTGTGAGTCGATCAAGTTGTGATGATTTTAATCAAATGATTAAATGCAGATTTTGCAGTTTCAGCAGCATTTGCTTTATTAGTTCTGGTTGTGTTCAGTAAAGGTTTTGATTTAAAATATTTCACATTTTAAGTGATATTTATTAGATCTCTGTTACTTGCCTGTTGTCTCTAAAATGTAAATCTTCCTCCTTATAGTCCTCTGATACTCGGATAATTTGAAGCACATACAGTACATGTAAACACATATAATTGTCCTCTGGTGCGTGATGGACACTGATTATGTGAAACAGACAAACACTGGAGTTTGCTGCGAGGAAAAGTTGTTATTTCACACTTCCAGCCAACTGGATACTACTGGAGTGTTCAGCATCAGGTCATCTACTCAAATCAGAAAACTGATTACACTTTTAGTCCCGGTCCACTCTGCCTCCCCCTCCTGATCCCTCTATCTGTGGTAAGAGCCCTTAAGCTCAGGACCATGTACTGACCCTGATCACTGATGCACACAAACACACACACACACACACAAACACTCAGCCTCTCACGTCTTTTCCATCTGTCCTTCTGTCTCAGTTTTTTTCTGTGCTCTCTCTCTCGCTCTCTCCCTCTCTCTCTCTCGCTCGCTTTCGTCCCCACTCTTGCCACCTCACCTCTTTCACTCCCTCCGGTTTTAATTTTCCGATGTGGTGTCAGGTCTGTAGAAGATGGAGAGGCCAGGCCAAGCCAGAAGACATTCCATTATCTTTTCAGCAGCCATTTACCTCACTGGGAGCAGAGATGGAGGGCAGCTGAGAAAATAGCAAAAGACACAAAGAGTGCTGGTAAAAGAAACAATAGCCAGCCAGACCATGGGATAAAGGCTTGGAGCTGTCTGCCAGCTGATAGATAGGGTTGTTTCAGCTTGCTCCTCCTTCTAAATGTTTGGATGTGACACATAGACAACATGCAAACTGTACCGTTTTGTGGGGTTCATAAGGTAAAGGTTGTGTGTTTATGAAGTTTTACTGCTTTGATACAGAGTTTCAGCACCTCAGTTAGAGTGGACAGCTCCTCCCAATGTACTGACTGTGACATATATACCTGGCCTTACTTTAACACACCTTTTTTAACGTCCTCACACACACAAACACACACACACACCCACACACAACACACACACACACACACAAGCTAGGCTGGGTATCAGGGATATTAGCACAAAGAAGATGTAATCTCTGCTGTTGCAGAGATTATCAGTGTTAATGCATCAGTTTATTTACACCAGACAGATCAGTGTTAGAAGGCTTTCAGATGATGAACTGTTGTTGATAATAAAAGCAAGAATCGATCAGAAAAAATGCAGAGGAGAGTTAATCTTTATTTTGAGCATTTTGTGTGTGAATTTCTGAATTAATTCATATATGCTTCAGTTTACTTTTACGGCTTTTTATAAACAATTTTAAATAATTAAATTATTATTTATTTTAACAATTTTAATTCTAATATAAAATAATAAGATCAAGGTTGAGAGCTATATTTTTCATCTTTCTTTTTCTTACATTGTACTTAATATTATAATTATATGGTAGTGATGTTTGAAGAAACAAGAAAAATAAATATGTTATTCATATGTAGGAATCCTTTTAGAACTTAAAGAACTAGAGACAGAACGAACTTCAACATTTATAAATGAAAACCTAGCAGTAATAGGTTTTTCTGAGCTCTCTTCTGCGTGTGACTCTGACTTTATTGATTAAACAGAGGTGAGCAGAATTCTTGAATAGCTGTGGTTCAAACCCCTTAAGGTGGACATAGCATTTTGCTGGCACTTTCTGTTTCACCATATTAAGCCTGGCCTGAATCTTTCCTTCCAAGTGTCCCTGTAAGCCGACAGAGAAGACCAATAGGTTCTGTACATGGTCTCATATATGATGTATGTGTACTGACATATGTGTATGTGCTGGTATGTGTGTGTCTGATTTGTATGCCACTTGTCTATTGCCTATGTGTAGGTTAGTCCCAAGTGAGCAGAACTCATCATTGCTTTAAAACCTGCTGTACTCTCTCAACCCTTTAAATGTGGCCTGAATGTATTTGTGTGCGTGTGTGTGTAGATGTTGCTTCCCAGTGGACAGAGGACAGCAGTGCTTCAGCCGTTAATATCAGACACCGAGTACAAAGTGACAGTCACACCAGTGTACACCGATGGAGAAGACGGCATCAGTGTCTCTGCTCAGGGAGCCACACGTAAGCATTACAAACCACACGCACACACACACACACACACACATTAAAACTGAAAACAAATTAAAGTGAACTTTATTGCAACAAGCAGAAAGATCATTTGCATTGCATTAACTTCATGTTCATTTGTGTTCGTGCAGGAGAATGTAAGTTAAAGCAATGATAAATACTGATGCATTGTTAATTGTCTTAATCCTGGCTATTCTTAATTACAGCAGCTCCTCTCATTAATGAGATGATTAAATTATTTTGCCCGGCTCTGATTGACTCTCCCAACAATTCTCTTAATTTCTTTTCGTGAACAGCAGTAATTGTCTCCTCGTCCTGAGAATTGAAATGTCAGATGAAATATGTCATGATTTTGGGCTGCTAAAGCTTGCCATATCACAAATATAAACCTCTTCTCGCTTTTTCGCTCATTGAATCTCAGTACTGTCAACAACTATCAAAATTTTAAAGTTTTGCCAAGCTCATTCCTTTTCTCTAAAATTAAGTTTTGAGAAGCACATTTACTTGTGATTTTGTTTTGTGGCAGTGCCCCTCTCGTCTCCTGGAAATCTCCGCGTGTCAGAGGAGTGGTACAACAGCTTCAGAGTCACATGGGATCCACCTCAGTCTCCTACAGTGGGTTTCAGGATTGTCTACCAGCCCATTAATGGTACACATAAACAAAGACACACATTCAATCTAATGCTAATCCTAACAGAATTTGTATAATCAGGCAGCAAAATAGGCCCCTAACCAAAGCCCTGAAAAAATTAGATTGTGGAGATATTCCTCTCTCTCTCTCTCTCTCTCTCTCTCTCTCTTCTGTTTCTATTTTTGTGGCGTTCTTTGAGTTTGGAGTTTTGTTGTATTTCCATTTCAAACAAGTACTTATTATGTCTACTATTGTTAGACAGCTGTTAGCTGTCAAACAAAAAAAATGTAATTTTTGAAATTATGCATGTCTTCTGCTCATGCACACACTCTTGTCTAAACAATAATCCATTGTTATAGGAGGACCCACCAGTGACAAACCTTTCCCGGTTTTTTCAGCTACCGTGTAGCTGAAAAAACACATTTCTGTCAGGACATTTTGGCTTTTCTAATAGTGACCTCTTAGTTTTATTTTTAACAAGAAGCTCAAGGCTTCAAGGAAGCTTCAGTGATCCAGAGTTGAAATAAAACATAGCCTTTCTTCATTTATTTATTGTCTTGAAGTATCTTCAAAAGCTGTTGCTACTCTTGTGCTAATGGGTTTGTCCTTCCAAGGCAAGGTTTCAGTCTTTACAGTTTCCACGTCTGTTTTTAGTTAACTGAACACAATTACAGTGTCTCTGAGAATCCAGCTTCAAACAGACACGCTGCAATAATCTCATTTTAGGAATTAAGTTGAAGGGATATAAATTTCAGCAAGCTGCTGTTTTTACTGTGAGAATATTGGTACATGGAGGCTAGAGAGGTGCCTGTGTGTGCATATTTCTACACCCACACACAGATATACAGCTACAGTATATTTAATGTAAGTATAATTCCACTTAATGTAGCAAATAAAAGCACACTCATCTCAGTGAACACATGGACACTGAGACACGCACACATGCAGTCTGTTTCATATTATGCACTGTTTTAATGGACCATGTGTTATGAATATCTATCTATAATCTTTTTTATTTTTGTGTTTGTGTGTGTGCTGGTTTAGTTTCCTTTTTTTAATTTGTCTCTGTTGTATGTCTGCAGGATTATTACTTTGTAAAACTCTTTGTAAATGCTGCATTAATTAGTGTTTGAGAAGGTTTTATCTTTCATTGTAATTCACCTAACACATATTTTGTCTGCTTGTGACCTAACAACTCATCAACAGGCAGCGAGACAAAACAAAGTAATTACATTTTACAAAATATGTTGTTAATGATGGCACGTTCCTTTTATACAGACGTTGACTAGAGCAGCTTCTGATTTCTAGCATAGAGACCATTAATTTTGATTGCTTAACAACTCACTGGCACATCACCTGCAGCTGGCTAGCTATTTAGCGTCACCGTTTAGGTTAACTGAAAATGGCATCTCCAGCTGATGTCAGTCAAGTCCATTTGAAATGGTTTGATGCTTTCAGCATCTCCACAGATGTAAATGTATTGCTGGTCCTAAGTATGATAAATAAAAATGAAATATTTAACCTCAGACTCATTCAAGCAGCCCTGTAATAATAACCTTATTTAGTTGTTTTTTATCCAGCAGTATGTTTTCACTTTTAACTATTCATTCATTCATCTTCTATACCGCTTAGTCCCCGCAGGAGTCACGGGAGTGCTGGAGCCTATCCCAGCCAGCTTACGGGCGAGAGGCGGGGTACACCCTGGACAGGTCGCCAGTCTATCGCAGGGCACTTTTAACTATATGAGAAATAAATATTTTAAGATGAGGACTAACCCTAACCCTACAAATTAAAATTCTAAAATGTGAATAAAGTGATTTTACACAGTTTCAAATGTATATCTAATGTAGCAGACTTTCTTAAATACTGTAATGGTGTCACAAATTGATTTCCTTGATTGTTCTCAGTTCCAGGACCAGTTTTGGAGACAACAGTGGGTGAAGATGTGAACTCTATGCACCTTCTGAATCTACTAAGTGGGACAGAGTACAGTGTTGAAGTGACTGCTTCCTACCCTGCAGGACAAAGTGAACCACTGCTTGTAAATGCGAAGACATGTAAGTGTCCTAATCATACAACAACTACTGCAAGGACCATTTGTCTAAAGTTGTCATAAAGTACAGAGCGCTCATCACAGGGAGGGGACAGAGGGAGCAGCAGACAAACAGTTATTTTAAGAAAAGAGGAAAGTACAACATGCATTTTAACTGCCTGGTGGTACCATACTCTCAAATTTCCACTGAGGCTTTAGTTAGCGGACAGACAGAAGGATATTACTGTTTCCCAGTTACTCAGAGAGAATGATCCCTTTCTGGCATCAGTAGCTTCACTGAGACATGATGCAAACTTGGACAAGTCTTTCTTCTTAATCAAAGCAAGAGGGAGGGAGCAAGAGGAAGAGACACTGACATAAAGATAGAAATAAAGAACCACTCAGGCAACCTCTCAGGATAGTGCTGTGTCATCCTCACTGAATTTATGTTAACCTTCTGTTTATGTAAACTTTCTGGATGTTCAGTCGGTGTGGGTGGTTCTCAGAAAATTGTTTTAAAATCTACTAACGTCTTTGGGACTTACTGTCTGATTGGCGAGATGGGCCACACTAAATGGAGTGAAACTACCAGTAGAAAGAAAACAAACCAATATTCTAATAACAAATATTCTAATTTCAATAGCTCATGAATGTCTTATTATTGTACACAACAAGAATAGATTATTTTTTCTGAGGTTATTTGCTTCAACTTTCAACAATGTTAAGAAAGACTAAATGTAGATTGATTCATAGATTTATACATGACCAACAGTTGTGCAGTGATGTGCCATCCTTCATAATCATCCACCTATAGGATGAGTGACAATTTCCTAACACCTTCCTGTCTTTATTAAGCTCTCACTATGAAAGATGCTTTCATAATGAGGCAATGATAAAATATGTGGAAATGACATGAAAATTTATCATCAAAATTTAAATTTAAACCTAAACCACTGGCATGTGGGAGAGGCAGTGGCCTGGTTGGAAGAGCAGGGCATCCATCAACTGTTTGGTCGGCTGCTCATAGCCTGACTACTCCTGGCCATATGTCTAAGTGTCCCCCACTGTACATATACATATAATCACTATATATTCAACAAAACACATGCAAACAATTCACAGTGCATGTTTTCAGATGTACTGTGTCATATTTTCCCATATTACACTGGGTATAGTTGAATTTATTGTCCATATTATGCTGCGCAGGAAGTCAGATTTATTAAGGGGATACGTTCAGTCATTTTTCATTTTAATAAAGGAGATACAGTAACTCATTTCCCAGTGTGCACTGCATTCATTGCAGCCTAACCATAGGAGCCAACCAGAATGTGGCATCAATAAATTACACATACTAGTGTGACATAAATGGTAATTATTGGTACCATGAGGACCATTGAATAAAATGAAATCATTTCCCTCAAATTAAGTTTTATGTAGTTTGTATTTAGCTTCTATAGCACTTCAGGTTTACAGTAACAATTTGTTTTCCACAGAACCCCTGAAAGGTACTCAGTCAATGCAGTCTCATTATAACAGTGTCAAAAAAGGAAAATAACATGTTTCTAAATACTAAAAGTATGAAAAGTTTGACTGTAATTCCCTGTTATGAACAGAAAACATGAACTGTGCAGAACCAAAAAGAAGAAATAGTGCTGAAAAAACTAAGGGTAAAGTTAGAAATCATTTCTGGTCACTTTATCTCTATATAGGTAACAAAGTTGAACCATAGTTAGATTAGTTTGAACCTGGTTTTGCATGCTTTTTCCTAATGTTCGTTTATTGTATATCTGTGAATGCTGGTGTACATGTTGCATCTGTGTGTGTGTGTATATGAGACACAGTTTGTGTGTGTCTTTGCATATTATTGAAAGGAATGATGGGTTGTCATATGCATTATTCAGCAGTATTTAAAATAAGGCACCTGCCATATGGTCCCAGCAGAAAATATCCATTTACTTGCTCGAGAGCCAAGTTTATTGTATACCATCAGCAAATTCTGTTAACAAGGGGGGCCAAAAGAGGGAGGGAGAGAGAGCGAGAGAGAGAGAACAAGACAAAGTGAGAAAAACAGAAGCAAGAGTGGCTCCAGGGAGGCTTACTTGTCTACAGTAACCTGAAATCTCACTGCCAAACAAGCTTTAGCTATTTAAGTTGTTCATGGTGTTTTGCATTTTGCTGCATCATGCCTCACAAGACAATAAAATGTCATGACTGACTAATTTTTGTAACTTTATGATTTATTTGAACATCTACCCAGCAGAGTGTTGTAACTAGAACTATAGAAATATACTGTATTTTCACAATTTACACTCTATATGGATATTTTGCACTCATAATGTGTCAGCTGTCAGCAGACTAAAAATGTAATGTTTAACTTTTAGTACATAATACAAAATGCTCTAACCCTTTTACAATTTTGTACATTTACAAAAAATTCTTTAGTTCAAATAATGATATACTTTAGCAAAACAGTGTCATATCAGCTTTACAATGATTAAGATACAAAGGAGTCTTACTGAACATAGTTTGGTGCAAACTTAGTAGATAGATGCCACAAACCCACCCAGCCAGGTCTGAGGTCTGAGTCTCTGTCAGTGATGGGGTGTCTGGTGGATGGAGGAGCTGGATGGCACAGGATACCTGAGGAAAAATGACAAAAAAAGTAAAACATGCAACAGTTTTTCAGATGACAGTGTACAAATTTGTTCCTTGGGGCTAAAGATGACAAACAGATGGTAAAATATAGACACAGTCCAGTTAATTACTGTAATTTACTGTAGGCTGTATTAAAGGACAATAAAAATGTGATTGTGTTACAAGTTTTCACTTCAGTATTTTATAGATAGTACATTGACCAGTCATTGAATAAAGCACAGTGTGTGTCCTTTGACAGATTGAATAATTAAATGCCATTGTATGAGATGTTAATATGTAATGTTTTTCTTAATGAATGACATTTCTTAATGTTGCTTGATCATTCAAATTGGTAATTTCCTTTCTTTGTATGTCTCCTTAGTGTTCCTAGGTGTCTCTGGCTTGTCAACCTACCAGGTGCGTCACAACAGCATGTGTGTCCAATGGCAGCCTCTGCTGCGTGCCACATTATACAGAGTGTCCATACAGTCCACCCTGAGTAAGTACATTTGTATAACATTATATGTTGTTTGGGTGTTTGTTTATACAAGTTCTCACATGTGGTGAACATGTGAGTTTGTTTCTTGACTTAGTGATTTGATTAGTTTTATTCTTTGTGTGGCAGCTCACTCCAGATGTTAAAACAAGGAGTCAGCAGCTTGCTGAAATATGGTCTAGATAGATTACACCTTTTAACTGCATCTTACAAAAATTAGACGTCTCTAGACGTAAACTGAATTCAGAGTTTTTTGGAACAACCAGAAATCCTCAAACACATCCAGAGAAGCACGTAACACTAAAATGTTGTCTTCAGCATTTCTTTGTGCACCTTCAGTCATCCCAAAATGTTTCAGCATTCCCCATTGTAAGAAACATGGCTTTTGCCAGTTAAGTGACTGGAATGTAATTTAGTCAGTAAATCAAACGTTTTACTAGATTTGTGATATTTTTTGAACTGGCTGGATTCAACCCCGAACTCTGAATATTTTTATTTGTAGATTTACAATCTGTGAAAATGGCTTTATGTCCATTTATTATTAATAGAACAAGTCGGCTCATGTTTGTGTGTGGTGTGAAAGTAAGTAGTGGTTTTATTTTTCAAAGTCATCACAAAACATATGATATGGGTCTCTGAGGAAATATGTGTTATATATTTTCGTCATTTTCACACATCAGTTTACATTGTAGAGAACATTCATAAGTCTCTCTGTTTGCTGAAATGACGGGACATATGATATCTCTCAATCTTTCCCCCGTAAATGACATGAAAGGAAACTGCTTTGAGAATAGCTAATGTCATTGTGTCAGAAATAAAATGAAGAGTATGACCTTTTCAAGTGTTTTATTACATAGATCACTTTAGATCACAAGTTATTAAAAGAAAAACAGAGATAAGGACAAAAGGAGGAGAGAATATGAAGAAAGACATAAACTAGACACAATTAATACCAAAATCTACTTTTATCAAAATGTGCAGCAAAAGAAAAAAACATTAACGTATATTCCCTTTACTTTCCCGTTATCAGTTTATCAATCTAAATGACATCTTACTTCTAACAGACTCTGTAACATAGGTTGTGGTTTCAGGCATTTTGCCTTGTCATAGCAGGAAAAAAACAAAAATGTGACCAATAACATTAACAGTGACCTTGATGTATTAATGAGGCAGCAATCTTTAACTACACTGATCTGAATGCAGCAAATTGCAAAATGAATTTTCCTCAGACAGTTTTAGCACCTTGTCCAGTACATAGTTGGAGATTAGTGTTAAATTTAATGAGAAGCTAAAACATTGTAGAGACTGTAGACATAAATAAAGGCTTCTTCTCCTTGAAGGAATCATGAACAATAAGTCATGTGTGTACACATTTTAATACCTTACACTGTCAGAAACAGCAGCAAAAAGGCAGAAGGAGGAAGATTTCTGTCTTTGTCTTTCTTTATCTCTGTCTCTCCCTCCTGTCTGGGCACGAGTTGAATATTCTAGCTGGAGTTTAAAGATCTGGTTTAGTCCACACTGATCCAACCAGCTGCTTAAACACCTTCTCTGGAAAAGTGCAGCCTCTTGGTGACGGCTGTTTCCCTAAACTTAATCATCTATGGATGTTTTCTGTGTGGAGGAGGGGTTAATTTATCATTCCCCGAGATGAAAGACACATGAGGAAATAGAATTAGACTAGTAATACTGACAAATGACAGCTATTAGTGTCTGTGTGTATGCGTGCCTCCAGTTTCCAGTTTGTCCCTTTCTGGCTGCCAGCGTAAATTCTCGTTCATTTTTCTCTCTGTCCCTACAGATTTTCAAAATAAACACAAAATTGAAAGTACTTGCAGACTGCAATTTAAAGGACAAGAGAAAAGAAATCAATACCTTGTACAGGTTTATTTTTCAGTAGATATGATGTTTTCCTGTGTTTTTATCCACAGGTTTGATTTGAATAAATGAATAAAACTGAGTACTATGACAAAGTATATTCCTTTATGCTTTGAAGCAAACATTTTTGAAACTAGTTTGTTTGTGAATGAGTGCTGCTTTTATTCTTTAGCAGTGTCAATGTGCACTTGAGCAAGGCCTGTTGGTGCCTGACTACTCAAAATGATACTGATTTTAATGCAATTCTAAAAAGAAAGTGATCACACTTAGATAAGAACATACTGTAAATGTATAGCAGAGGAACGCTGCTCTGCTAATTTGAAACAGGAGCAGTTAATCTTCCAGGTTCCCACTGACTAAACACACCTGATAATCAGCAGTGGGTAGGGTGGGATAGTTGAAAAACAAGCAGGGGTACAGCCCTAAAGGACACACCCCTGGATAAGAGGTTGTCACCTGAACTTGAACTCACTGTTTTGTTTTGTTTTGTTTTTTTTACTTGCAGATGGTCAGAAGCAGGAAGTGAGTCTGGGAGGCGGGGCCTCCCGCCAGTGCTTCTATGACCTCTCTCCAAGCAGCCAATACCAAATCAGCGTTCACACACAGATGCAAGAAATGGAGGGACCTGTTGTCTCCATCACTGACATGACGTGTATGTTTTATATGTGTAACATGCAATATATATGTTGTCATGTACACGTCTATACCAAATAGAAATTTTCAGGAGGATAACTCACACTCAACTTTTTTTTCATTTTTTACCCCCATTGCTCATGCATTATCACTCACTTTACTCACTTTTATATATTTTTTTCCTTTATCCCCCTATTATTCCCCTTTCTTTTTATAAATCATTCCTTCAGCCCCTACAACCCCCACACC
>OMLM01004853.1:32577-43329 GCA_900302695.1 Helostoma temminkii
TACTGAGAGGTGCAGTACTAGTTTCTCTGGCTTTCAGAACTGAGCCTTATCTGATCTCCAAACCCCAAACTGTCCTAATTTTTTTTATTCTTAAATCTCAAATTCTCCCCTGAGACCCCATCAGGACCTCTTACTGTGTCTAAATCCCCCAAAGCCATCAAATAAAAGACTGTGGCTTTCTGCTTCTTTAACCCATAGCCTCTGGCAGATGTATCAGTGCAGAAGCCAACAAGAAACCACACAACTTTTATGCCTTTTAATGTTTTTGCTGTAAATAGTAGCTTACTTTATATTGTCCTATAACACTCAGGTTAAAAAAACGTGGTAAATCTTTTTTCAAGATGTATTCAAAACCACACATGGTTTTCACAGTACGGTATGGTTATACAGCTTGTATCAGATTGTATTGGACTTTTTTCCTTTTTGGATGAGATTGGAGTGCATGCGTTTTGCCACACAGCTACTACTGTAGCAATGTGAGTACTCAATGTCAGGGCAGAGGCTGGTTAAGGAGGGGAGACAGCTGCTAATTCACTTTCTGAGATAACTTCTAGTCATAAGCCTATTGAATAAACAGTCTACGAGTGATGTTGCCTTGTTTGAGGCTCTGTAGTAAGTTGTTTACTCTGTACCTTCTCATACAAATATGAGGTATGTTGACCATTCAGGGTGCTGCATTTATTCATTAAGACATTAGTGAGCCTTTGGCTGAAGTTCCTGACTGTACAGTTTATACAGTAAGAAGAGCTGGATTTTAGTTTGTAGAAAAAAAATTACAGGTTTTGGGTTTACAAACTGTTTTATGGTTCGGGGTGACTGTCTGTGTATGCATATACAGATGACATGACTTACAATATGTACACTATGTTTAATCCCTAATTCTGGCATTGGATTAGTCAGGATGTCGGGATTTGTCTTGGTAACCAGGTTGTATATTCTGTTTGTGTATAATGTATAATTCTACAGTTATATGAGAACCTCACTCAATTTCCAAGGTCTTTTTATTTCAGGAATAAATGTTTCACTGACCGTAAAAGCCAGTGAAACCTATTCAAAATCTATTTTATGTTTTCAACAATGCATTTAATTAGGAACTTGTATGTTACCAAGTAATTGGAAGGATTTTGTGACTCTCCCCATTCATAATCACCCAGAGAGAATATTACAATCCCATCAGACAGATTTTACAAGCAGCACATAGGAAGAAGCCTCCTACTTCATTATATTGCACCACGGCTTTGGATGCTAAAAGAGGAGAAATGATTTGGCCATTTTTGTTTCCTCTTTGTTTCTTGTCTGCAGTGACAAAACTGGCAGACTGTTGCTAGACAGGAGGCCAAATCCAAACTAGCATGGATTACTTCACACAAAGTGATGGTTTGACTGACATGCTTTTAAACTCTATAACTACTGATATGTTATCAAAACATGTATTCCAACATGCTGTCATTTTTCCCTTCTGACACCTCTCTTTTTCCTTTCTGCCCTTTCACCCTACTCCCTCTATCTCCTCTTTACCACTTTACCACCTAACCAGTACTTCCTCCTTCTCATCTCCTCTCGGCTTTGCTCTGTCCTGTGTCGCACAGCATGCCTGGCTACTTGCTGTAATGCCAGTCTTGTCCAGCACAATCACTGGACACAGATGCATCACTGGCAGTTATCTGACAACACAACACTTTACAGGCCAATCATTCTGTCTTTTGTCATCACTGACAGCTCCATGAAAAAAACAACTAACATTTGAGAGAGAAAAGGATGTTGTCTGAGGGTTTTGCTTTGTTTAGAAATTGAGAGACAGGATTTATATCATACCATTTACATGACATAATTGTTAATCTACAATCGATGTATGGCCAATTCTGGGGTCATTTACTTTACATTTTCTGCTTTTTGGTATTGTTTTTTACTTCAAAGTCCCCTGATACATATCCCTTAATAACTTTAGAAGCACAAGATGAGTGAGAACAAGGAAAAGGACAAGATAAGATGAAAGGATTAATGGTCGTGATTGTTCATTTAATTATGAGAAGGTCAGGTGGAGATGAGTAGATGAACTATATTAATGCAAATCAAAATGGACAGTATGCAAATATTGGCATTAAATAGAAAAGACCTATCTGTATGTCATGATGATTGTGCTTATTGGTTTCCATGCACAAAATAACTATATTTGCATTGTTGCTAAAATACTGTACAGTATATATGAAGTTGAGATCAATTAAAACCCATCAAGAACATGTTGAAAATTAGTGTCCTGTGATTTCAAGTGAATATACTTTTCGTCTTTCGTCTTTCATCTGTTTGTAGATCTTTTTTAACACTATGTCATTTAATTTGTCAGCAGCAGATATGGCTGAGGCAAATATATCAAATGTAATACAAATAATCAAAATACAGATTAAGTGGGCATCATGATTTTGTGAAGTTGATTTCACCTTACTAATATACTTCCTAGACTAAAGTGCAGTGACACCACCTTGGTTGCTTGTCATTTGCAGTTCTTGAAACCTTTTTAAACCATCTAGACATATATGATTGACTGATTAAATCCAGTAGCAAGTGACTTACACACTGTCAAAAACTTTCTAATCTAATTTTAACTTACTCTCAGACTGGATTGAGATATTTCCATATTAGTCTGTCCTGCCTGTCCAGTTTAGACCTTATTTAAATACACAGGATATTAAATCCTTGACCTAAACCTAGTTACAGAAGCTTGCAGGTCATACATAATCATAGTTAAGCTATTTTGTGTCAGTGAATTAATATTTATATACACACACAAATTGCAGAAAAAGATCACAAGCATTCATCTCTGTAACAGATGAGGATTTTTTTTAGATTGTAAAAAGACAATTGTATTTGTAAACATCCAGCCTGAAGAAAAAGTATAAAAAGTATGCATAGTAATTGACTGAAATATTCTTTTGTTCCAAAAATGCACCCTACACAAAGAGTGATGTGGAGGATGTGGAGATGTCTTTCTTTTTTTTTTTATATATATATGCGATTAATATACGCTGTATGTTTCCTATTCCCAAGTATGTTATATTTTTTTTCCTTCTAGGCTATGGTTATTCATTTATTTCTCTACAGCCTCTACAGCACAAAAATAAAATCAAGGAACTGATCATTTATAGCAAATGTTTACATAGTTTTGGCAGAAAAGAAAAAGAACTAATCTCTGCTTAATAAACATGCATAAAGATTAAATCTTTGTGAAAGTCAACAATGCTAAATGTCACATAGGTAGAAAGGCTGTGGCTATGAATGGAGCTGCTGCAGTTACCAGGATGATAATATTCATGCTGCACATCTACATGAACATGACTGGACGTTTTTAGTCACACACCTGTGAAATATACTGGCAACAGCTAATGCCAATCTTAAGGTTGTGGAAGTTAATTTTACAGTTTTATAGAACTGAATGAAAACCAATAGCTGCCTGCAAGGTAGCTTAGATCTCATATAAAGCATAAGGGTCAAACTTGTATAAAGAAAAACAGACCCGAATATAAAGCTCTTTAAATCAAATGTTTTCTTTTTAGGTCGGGCCATCAAACACGTGAAAGAGTCTATTTTCACCCCAGAAGGCGGAGCCAGAAGGGGTGTTCCTAAGGTCCTGGTTGTTTTGACTGATGGACGTTCACAAGATGATGTCAACAAAGTTTCCAAGGAGATGCAGATGGAGGGTAGATATTTTATACATATTAATAGTTTGTTCTAATTTTAACAACACTGCATCAACAGTATTTTGTTTGTTGGCATTAATACACTAAGTGCAGCAGGCAAGAAGTAAGAAAGATCTCAAGACTTAAACCTTTCTAATAGATCTTGTTTAATTGCATTCTCAGGCAATATCATCTTTGCCATTGGCTT
This sequence comes from Helostoma temminkii, assembly GCA_900302695.1. Classification (NCBI taxonomy): domain Eukaryota; kingdom Metazoa; phylum Chordata; class Actinopteri; order Anabantiformes; family Helostomatidae; genus Helostoma; species Helostoma temminkii. The sequence continues at coordinate 36,460 of OMLM01004853.1, forward strand.
TGCGGATGCGGACTATGGAGAACTGGTGAATATCGCCAGCAAGCCCAGCGACAGACATGTGTTTTTTGTGGACGATTTGGATGCAGTGAAGAAAATAGAGGAACAGCTCATTACCTTTGTCTGCGAGGCTGCTACTGCCAGTGCGTACCACAACATTATGCTTAAAACAGAGAGAGGGTAAGAGACCAGGATGAAAATAGTTCAGAAAAGTCAAAGGGAAGTCAGATGGAGTGAAGGTTGCAAAAGAAGACGGAGAAAGGGTCTTGGTAGTGAAGAGACACAAAGAATGACATTTATGATGGTTGAGAATTCATGAATAAAGTAATAGACTATTTTCTGTCTTGCAGCTTGTCCCTCTGTTTTGATGAGTGGTAACACAATAGCAGGTAAGAGGTTCACTGCACCATCAAACCTCTGGATAGAATGATGATGATGATGATGATGTTGGCATTAACATAATGACAGTGCATGCTTTGGTTGTATTGATTGAACATGATAAAAGTGATGATGATTTGTCTGCAGGTTTCCGTATGATGGAGATGTTTGGCCTAGTGGAGAAGGAATACAGCATCATACCTGGAGTTTCTCTGGAGCCGGGTTCATTCAACAGCTTTCCTTGTTACAGGTTACACCGTGATGCCCTTGTGTCACAGCCCACCAAGTGAGTTAATGAAGAGAAAAGTAGAAACACTTCCACTCAATCACTTCCATTCATACTAATAGTTCTCCAAGCAAAACAGTTTTAGTTGACAAATAATAAATTGTGCATCACAGCCAGCATCTGGCCATAAATATCACAGACAAACAAAATATCAGAAATATTCAACAACACCAAACTGAACATTATAATCTTTGTATGTGGGATGTGATATTAGACACAATTGATCAGATCACAATTTTTTGTTCACAAAGTCACCTCACAGCATATGCATAAACACAGATCAACCTGTACTTTGTCCTTTGATATATCTGCTTACAGAACAAGTGAAAGTGACAGTTAGTTTAAAAGATACCTGAGAACATATACTTTAGGTTATAAGTAGGATGACTCAGTCCAAACAAATCAGTCACACAGACACATTAATTAAAGCGATTGAAGAGAGTTAAAGAAGAATTAAAGAGAAATATCATGTAGTAAAAATAATTCCATATCCCCACACAGCATCCCTGTATCTTACTTAAGGCACACAGTACATCATTATTTTCGAATACAATGCATACTGTTGAATCCTGCTCACTAAGACATTCCTGAATTTATAAGCTTTCTCTGCTGTTTATCCACTATTTGATATTCGCTTGCCAAGTGTCTTTGGCCCCATTTTCTGGACATGAGTAGTGGTTTCTGCTGTCAGTGGTCAGTAGGACGCAAACACAAAAGGACAATGAGTTACACAACAGTGCACACAGCATTCTTGAACTATTTACCAGTCCTGCCAATAAAAATTACTTGATTTTCTGATGGCAAACCACAGGTCAACTAACATTAAAGTGAAAATATCAAATTAACATTTATCTGAATAATGCTTATAGCACACAAGGGTTCAAGTCCTACCTATAACATTTGGGCTGCGTTATGTTGCGTGTTCTGCAAACACTGTCCCTACCTTGCAAACTATAGAATATGCACCTTTTGTCAGTGTTTAAATAGTTTTTACCATTTGAATAATATTCATCAAAGATCAAATTTACAAATCTGGTGGCCAGACTCAAGATGACACACAATGTCTATGATATAGTTCAATTAAAAACTTTTAAAAACATTTTGTCTCTATTTAAAGTATCTCTTTAATTTCATTACTGCATTTTTGCAATAAAAGGACATTTTCTAAAAGCGCAGAGCAGCAACACCTTATTGGTGTAAAATATTAAACGTGCAGTTCCACTAATCACTGTAATTCCTACTGCCAGCTAATACAAACAGCAAATTGTCAATTTCAGATCATTCTCTTTTAAGGCAGCAAAGCTGAATATACATACATATTAACATTTTCTGCACATATCACCGGGGCATGTCCCATAGTTTCTGTTGAATAGAGACTCTCTCTGAAACTTATTTCAAGTGTAATGAACAACAATTCATTATTCGACTTATCCACATTAACTAGAGCATTGAAATGATCCCAAAAATATCCTCAGGTTGCAGATTGACTGCTTTCCACACATGGATATAGACTGTATGTTAAAAGCGTTCACTTTTACCTAACGTAATACCACAGGGAAATAGTCAAATATAAAGCCCAAGAACTTTAAAGGAGCACTTAGTGGCATCAGTTGAGCTTCTGTAATGTCTTCTTTCTCTGAGCTCATAGGAGCCTTTTTACACTTCATGCTGTCAGCCAGCTTTAACTTTAGCTTCCTATTCTGTGATAGTTCCGTTTGTGAAAAGTGACATTGACAAGCACTCTGAAAAGTTGAGGCTGAGATGATTTAAACCTGAAGTGCTCGAAGGCAGTTGCACAAAAAAGCTAGGCTCTCTGATCAAAAAGAGGCTGGCATTCAAAGACAGTGTAAGGCAGCCAAAAGCACTCTGAAAGCATTCACAATAGCTGAAAAGAGACAATTGCACTTTGAAAAAGAGTAGTAGATACATGGCTTTAGGGCACAGCTAAGCTCACTGTCTGTATGTGTGCGTGTGTTTGCCTGTTCTTCCATGTGCGAACCAGGTATCTTCATCCTGAAGGTTTACCTTCTGACTACACCATTTCTATGATGCTCCGCCTTCTTCCCGAGACCCCAGTGGAGCCCTTTGCATTGTGGGAAATCCTAAACAAGGGAAATGAGCCACTGGTGGGACTAATCCTGGACAGTGAGTTTGAATCACTCATATTTTTTTACGTCGGACCTGTATCATAAACCATCACAGATTGACGAGACTAAAGTCAAACAGCAGATGCACAGTGCATCCAAGTAAACCATGACAGTGCATAATGCAGCTGATTGTGAGACTAGATAAATTACAACTTGGGTACATCTAAATTTTTGTCTCAACATAGAGTATGTGCCTTTCAAATTAGCAAAAACTTGCCTGTCAAAATGTCACCTGATGAATTTTGTACATTTCCAGTAGTAGAATTATTTTTGATTTTCTCTGGTTTACACATAAACAGCAGAGTAACACAAGCTGTTTGTTGCTAATACAGATTAGTGCATGTGTTATATTGTTGTTAACCAGATCTTAATAGACAGAGACAATAGTGTGTACAAACCAAGTTCATGCAAACATCAGTGTTTTCATCCTCTATCCTCCCACAGACTCTAGAAAAACCTTGGCATTCTTCAATTATGACTACAAGGGAGATTTCCAGACTGTTACATTTGAAGGACCTCAAATTAAAAAAATCTTCCATGGCAGCTTTCACAAGGTTAGTCTTTAATATATGTACTGCATGCAGATTGACATTTTAATGATATAAGTGATTCAATGATGTGAACCATTTGCTGCGTATAGTGTGCCTGCTTCTGCTTTATACCAATATAATGTAGGCTGACACTTTGAGCTTTTGGTCAGAATATTTGAAAGCCAAATAAATGCAGAGTAATTTGTATAAGTCCGGTCTGTGCTACTGTGTTGTTTCAAGTCCATTACAACTACGACCACTTCAACACTAATCATCCACGTGAAAATCAGTTTTATTCTGTTCGGAGAGCCTGTTGCACAGCTGCTACAGTTAACAGTTTGCATCACATGCAGAATAAGGTTCACACTGATAGAAGGAAACAGAGGGAGCAGGGAGCTTGCCAGCAGACAACTGGGAAAGAGACAAAAAATAAGGAATTTTGTTTTGATGTTTTTGAAGTTGTGGAGCCCGTTGGGTGGATTTCCAGTGGCTTTTGGGCTGGAATTTTTCACTTGAACTGTCAGCACTTCTGTGGTGTGTGTGTGTGTGTGTGTCTCTGTGCGTGTGTTTAACCAGTAATAGCCCTCCTCCCTCATCACTCCCTCCTCCTACTCTCCACTGTTCTCTCTGTTCTACCCATTTTATTTTATTTTTTTAAACTGCTGAAATGTATGGAGTGGGAGTGAAAAGGCACACTTTATCACCTTTTAAGACCTTATAGTGAAGTTATAGCTGTGTTTTTGGCATTTATAGCGCGCATATCAATTAAATTATCAATAGGTTACTCAAGCATTGAAGCCCTTTTTTGAACCAAGAGTGACTGCAGGGCATGTATGACAGCAATGAGTTCTCTCATACGATCCTCCAATAAAGACACAAGCATCTCTCCACCTCAGGGAAGATCCTCTATTTCCAGCCTCCCTCACTAACACCCACAAACACCAGATCCACAAACAGTAGGATCCTGTTTACAACCAACAGCTTTCAAAGGACGAAACAACAACTTAAAAAAAATACACAAAATCAATTTTACAACATGTAAAGTGACACGTGTGATGACTGCATTTATCTTGTTATTGCAAAAATCTATCTTTAGTCTTTGATTAAAGTCATGACTTCCATAGCATAATTTCAGTTTTGGTTCTGATTGCAGTTTTATGCTCACACACAAAATTTTCAACATGGGGTATATGCTATAAAACATGTAAAACCACACTGGTTACAGCTGATGAGAGGATAATCGAAATATTTACATTACACGTGTAGATTTTGTAGATCTTGTGTCAGAATGTTTGTTTTTTGGTCATTTTAACCTTATTTATCTTTGGTGGTGATTTTGTTTTGTTGTTATTCACCAGTGACTTCAGACTAGACCACCAGGGATGATATTACTTTGTCCTCATTCTCTGACAAAGACATTTGCTATTTCCTTAATCACTGGGCTTCTATCCAAATATTTTTCTATGCAAATTATTTTGTATCAAATTAGTCTGATGGAACAGAAAAGGAGAAATTTGATAATATTCACTGCGTGAAAGACAATTTTCTTCTCACTTGAGACGAGAAAGTATTTTGTGAAAAAAAAAAAGAAATTATGGAATAAATAATGATACAAATGCCTCTACTGAATAAATAATGACACCGTTTTGGCCTCAACAGGCCCAGTGAATGATTAATACACATTGCAAACCACTTTGGCATGAAATTTCAACATTAGCTGACACAATTAATTAAAACAACCTGCTGAATAATAATCCATTATTTTGTCGTCAGAGGCTTTTTCTTTGAATTTTCTTCCAAGGGCGTATTTACTTAAATAAAGCTGATGGAAATGGACGTTTGAATGTATTGTCTTGTTACACTGTGAAAAGATGGTTAACATTTGTTTGACAAATATCTGGAAATGGAGGAGTAGATCATTGAGTCCAAGTAAAAGCCTTATAGACAATATTCTTTGTTGCTGTCTTTTTTAAAGCTGTTGCTCTGTTTTTTACTGGGGCACTCTATGGATTTCTACTGAAAACAAACCAAACAGCCCACCAACCCTCTCTTTCTTTATTTGGTTCTCAAAATGTCAGGGAGTAGCTGTCCATCATTCTCAGTGCCTTTTGTCTTCCCCATTGTTTCCTGTCTTTCTGTTGTAGAACATGACAATGTCGAGAGAGGGAACAGATGCAGGAGACTGCCTGGCTAGATGAAGTGTTGATCTCCTTTTAGACAGGAAGACAAGTGAATAAGAGGTGTGTGTGTGTGTGCACATGTTTGTGTGTCCAATATAAAAGGATTACCATATGAAGACACCTTGTGTGCATGCAGGAATACCCAGCAGGATCTGTGACTGCTAAGTGGAGCGCGAACACAGACAAAAAGGGAGTGAGATACACACTAGGTACATAAACAGGTGAAGGAGAGCAAAGGAAAAAATCGATATGACAGCGAGTTTAAGACACAAAGAGAAAAGCAGAGACATAGAGAAGAGAAGTGAGGGCTGCTGTCAGTCCAACTCACACAATGCTCAGAGCCATATTTCACTGCAGAGGTGCATGGACACTTTTTTGTGCCTCCCAGAATGATTAAGTGTCTCACATTAAAGTGGTGGTGAGAACTTACAGTAGAACTGTCCTTGTGGGCGGTAAAAATTTAGATGTAGGACATTTGCTCCAGTACTTGGTGTCTTTCTAGCTTACAGAAACAGTATTTAAGGGCAAAATTCAAAATACAATGCATATGAATATATTCACCCATAAATTATATAGATGCAGTAAGGACAGACTTCAAATTACAGAAAATGTGTTGAAAAGACTATGTTACATAATAAAATAAAAAACCTGATGATTAATCTGGACAGTAGCAAAAGCCTTAATGTAATAAAGCTGGTGTTAGGTGACAGAGACAGCCAGACACAGAGATGTCAACAAATGTGGATAATGGTGGTAGAGAAAATCAACTTACAATGACAAATGTGCTGTTAACTTCCTTAATGACTGTTGTTGTCACCACATATGTTCCAGTTCCCCAAGACATGGTTTATATCAACACCGATTAGAAGGGCCAGAAGATACATCAGAAAAAAAACTTTTAAACAAACAACCTAAAAAAACAAACATTCTAAATTCAACCAAAACAAACAAACTAATCATGAAGGAGGAAATGTTTTGAAACTAAATGAGTTTAAAACATGAGTTTTATCATCCATCGATAACAAGCAGTGTTTTAGTGGGTAATGAGGACAAAAGGGAGAGGAGATGACAAATAACTGAAAAACACAGATGTACGCATACACTAAGAGAAAATTAATACATTATTAAATGCATAGATACAAATGTTCAGGTATACAGCACATGCGTATTAATCATACACGCTCACACAAACAGCATGACAAACAGTATGCACACACACACTTCCAAGCATGCACTTTTTAAAGTGGAAGTTAGAGACAGCTGTATCAGCAGAAATGCTGATAGCCTCATGTACTTCACCCCACATTATTTCAAACAATGTGTTTAAGAACCCTTAACAGCTGAAGTGTGTG
>OMLM01004853.1:43349-73079 GCA_900302695.1 Helostoma temminkii
TTGGTGTGTGTGTGTGTGTGTGTGTGTGTGTGTGTGTGTGTGTGTGTGTGTGTGTGTGTGTGTGTGTGTGTGTGTGTGTGTGTTGTTTTCTGCACATTAATTTTCATGCTCCATCACTGTATCAGAGACATTACTTCATTTTGTGTTTAGTTACCCAAAGGTGGGAGAAGAATATGCTGATTCTGCTTTTCATCTGGTCATCTTCTTCCTTCTCTTTCTGTTCCGCTTGATTCTCATATTTTGTTATTAACTTATATTTTATTTTTGTTATCGCAGCCTGTATAGAGTGATGATTTTACCCATAGTACAAAAACTATGAAACCTTGTGCAAAACATTTTTTATTTATAAAACATTATATTTTACTTTGTTCTTGCATTTATAATCATTAACGAAAAAATAGATTAATGGCACATTGCAGTGCTGTCAACAGAGTTCAGTTCACAAGATTACCACAAAATCATACAGTATGCATAATGTGTGAAAGATGATGTTGAACTGTCAGTGTTTTAGAAAAAAAAGTAATTTGTTTGAAAAATGATAAGGAAAAAGAATTCTCATAGAGAAAAATAAAGCTATCTGACAGAGACATAAACAAATGAGATGCTTTACAAAAAGATAGTGTAAGATTTGTATGTCAGCAGTAGCTGTAGAAAATACAGGACTGAAAGTCTGCTTATCTGTATATGTGTGCAAAAGAGAAAAAGGGAGAAAGAGGCTAATCTATCTTGTGCTGGCAGTAGTATTAGCTGTGGATGGGTCCTGTAGACTCCAACCAGCCATCTGACCTGCCAGGAGCAGCAAGCAGAAACATTATACTCCTTATGTTTCATCCTTGTTTCTTGTGGTGAGGGTTTTTGGGTTTCTTTGTTGTGGTTCAAGCCTATTAAAATGATCACAAGTTTAAATTCTGAGGTTTGTCTCCCATCATCATTGTGGTTATCTAATGAGTGTCAGGTGACCAAAGATTTAATGTGTAAAACATTTAAAAGTAGTTTAAACTCAACACACATGACAATGCAAATGTCATGTGTGTTTACTTCTACATTTAATCTGCACTAGATCTTCTAATTCTGCCATAAATACTGTAATCATAAGTGGACTGTGGGTGACCAACATAGTGAAGCTTTAATTTTATCTGAAAAACAAAGGAAAGGTGATCAGGTTTATATAACTTTTACATGTCAGCAAATTTTGTATTGCGGTGCAGACTTTTTAAATCAGTCTGTACATTGAACTGTTTTACCACAAGGCATTAACTAGCTGTAAGAACTATAAATACCATGATGTTCACTATGACATATAGTTTAAAGCCTCCACAGGTTTATTTCCTAACTGCTCTGATATTAATAGAACACATTAAAAACTAAAAACAGTAGTTTATAAAATGATCCTAAATGTTACCAGCTATAGCTGAACAGGATTTCATTTAGCCAGCAAAGTGGTTCAAAGTATGACTTTTCATGAATAAACTTCCTTTATACTGTGTGAGTCACTGCTTAAGTAAGTTGAGGAACCTTTTTGACATCCACACAAGGAGGAATACAAAGAAACATGTACATTTTCATACCTTAGACATTTCAGTGTCCTAAAATCATTCCCTAACCACTAGTGTTAACCTTAAAAGCGAAATGCCACAAAATACCGGGAAAATGTCTGCACCTTAGAGGACGTTCATCATCTTTTATATCACAAAAAAGTACAACACACACACACCATGCCCAGTCAAGTGTGCAGAATGAAGGATGAGAACAGAAAGTCATTATTATACGCAGTCGTCCAGATGTCAGCCAAGTAATGGGCTCTGACACTCAAATATGAACTTTGTCTAACTCCAAAGAACTGCAGATTGTTGGTGCATGTGTATGTGCTGCACACATGAAGATTCCTGTGACTTACAGCACGTGTGTATTTTTTTTTTTTTTACTGAAGTTATGAAAGCAAATAAGTGAGATTAAGCTTTACATAAAGATAAAACATGCAGGTGCTCTCTTTGCTGGCTTTTAGGCTGCAAAAAATACACATACACAAAGGAAGTAATTGTCATTGAGACTATTCAGTAAAGACGTATCCTATTATTGGCTTGTAGACCAACAAGGTCCAGACTTCAGTTTAGTATTATTTAGTATTCTGGCTGATGCTGGATCTGTGAAAATGAGCCACTTAAAAATGTGTTACAGCTCTGTTTTATTGACATTATCTATCTACTTGTTCATGTTTAATGCCTACTTCGATTTTTAAGGCAATTAAAACAAAATACCTGATACAATAAAATGGGCAAAAAATCTTTTTAAACCACACAGCTAAATCCCCCTGTAGAACATTATTTGGAAAATACTTTAATAAACCAAAATATTTCTAATGCACCCTACTCTCTCTCTCTCTCTCTCTCTCTCTTTCTCTCTCTCTCTCTCTCTCCCATACAGCTCCACGTAACCATCAGTAAGACATTGGTGAAGGTCGTGTTGGATTGTTCTGTGGTTGGTGAGCAATCCATCAGTGCATCTGGCAACATCACCACTGATGGAGTGGAGATCCTGGGAAGGATTGTTCTGTCCAAAGGCACAAAGATCAACTCTGCTCCGGTCAGTATGAACTGTTGTCTATGTTATTGTAAAGATAGTACATGCCTGTGCATTTGGGTTCCTGCCTTTAGTCAACTTGGCAGTAAATGCCAGGAGTTAAATTAACACTGGTTTTAATATTTAGACTGTGGTGCATTTAAAGGATAAATGAAAATGTGATCATCTGGCTGTTGTAATTGTCCCTTGTGCGCTGATTGCAGTGATCAGTCAGCAAGGTGTGTGTGGACCATTATGGCCCGTAAAATGGCAACCATAAATATCATAAGGCATTACAATGAATTACTCAGTGGGAGTTTATTTTATTTATTGCATGTGCAAATGTGCAAAGTGCTTTACGTATACTTTGTTAGCTGTGCTCTACACATTAAGGAGGATGGACACAAAACCTTTTGGACTTTAATAAAAGGGAGAGAGTGAAAGATCCAGGACACTTGGGAATAATTACTACAGCACTGCTCTGAGCAGCTCCATTAAAATATTAGCTAAAAGTGCAAGTGTGGTATTTTGTCAATTTCCTAACAATAAAAAAATATATGTTGTGTTGTCTGTCTCTTAAGAAAGACAGAAAGTATACATGTTTCCTGGAACCTTAATGGTAGAGTTACCTGGTTTCTAATGTGGCATTCATTAATATATTAGTTTATTTCAGAGCCTGTACTTTAAATTTCTGAATAACTATTTTGTTTCCTGTTTCACAGCACCATTTCTCAGTTTTAAGAAGCTGTCATTCATTATGACAGTTGTCTTTGGCTGGGTTACTACATGGGTTGACTGACAGGATTACAGAATTCATTAGCATGAATTAATTAAATCATACACAGTGATGACAATTGTGACTTTTGTCTTAAGGTTTTCAATCAGCCAGGTCATGTGAATCTGGGTCAGAACCACAGACTGAATACAGAAAGTCTCTGTCATTTGAGCCTTAACATTAGTTCCAGTCTGACTGAAAGTGCATTTAAAGCTAAAAGAACCCTGTGGTGCTGTAATAGAAGGATTATAATTATGATGATAAAACTGTTTCACATTGGCTGCGAGGCAGAAGGGAATTAAAACATTTGACTTACATTTTCATTCATTTTAATGCATTTTAAAATTAAACCACTTATAGAATATGAGATTTGATATTTGATTTAGTTGAGGTGACAAAAGTTGTTGGGTGCCTTTAAACTTAAACTAAATTGAACTTTAAACTTGAACTTAATTTGGTATATCTAATTCAAGTTTTCTTAACGGAAGAATGACCTACTTATTGTACATCAGATGGTTCAGAGGCTTTGTGTGAACTTTAAGTAGATTCCCCCAACCTTACATGTAACAGACAAACTGTGTAAGTGAAATAGCATCAAAGAGACCAGTGGCCAGCAGAATTGACTCCAAATCTGCAGTCGTGATTTGTCCCTAAATATTTAACTTATAAAATATTTTAGCAGTAATTTTATCTTAAGAGGGGATTTCCCACACTTTCATCTAGATCATTGCTGAAGGTTAGGGTTATGATATGCTCACAACTTTCCTTTAAATAAAATAAACACTGTATATCAACATGCCACTTCTGCTAAAATTGATAAATGAATCAGACAACAGCCCCAAACCTAATTTTTAAGCTGGTGTGTACAGTTATTTAAGAGCAGCAGAGGCTCCAGAACATGTATTTTATTCATGTTTCACATGTTGGTTCATCATTAGAGCCTGTAACCAGTAAAACTGTTTCTGATTTTGTGTCTTATCAACAAACACCACATTAAAAAAATGCTTTTTTATCTGATTTAATTCCTGCTAAAAAATTTAATGTGTTAACTGATAATATTGTAATTACAATATTAATGCAAAGTGTTTGTGGAAGTTTACTAATGTGTATGTGTGTGTTTACAGTTCCAACTCCAGATGTTTGACATCATCTGCAGCACATCCTGGGCGAGCAGAGATAAGTGTTGTGAGCTTCCAGCCTTGGTAAGAAACAAGCACATGCATATACTCACCCACACACACACACACACACACACACACACACACACACACACACACATTCCCTTTAATGCATAGTTTTCCAAATCTCTGCTCCTCTCAGAGAAGATTGTGTTGATTGTGTTGTGGTTTGAATAATACAGCTTCAGATAATTAGAGTGGTAATTGTAGGTATGAGCAGGTTAAGAGATATGATAAAGGATAATAATACTAGAAATAAAGCCGAATTACTCTGAGCCTGTGCTGAATAACCAGCTATTAGCACTGGCAAAGAAATGCCACTGATAATAACGCTTGTGGTCAAGTGAGTATTTTCATATGTGATAGATTTTTCACACATATATTCAAATTAAGTCTGAGCCTGCCTGTGTGAGAACACCAATTATCAATTAACATCCTACACATGAATATACAAAACAAACAGATACTAGATTATTGGATACACTTCTGCACTCCAGTAAAGATGTGTGTTTGTTCGCCTGTTTGTTTTTCAGAGAGTTGAAGAGCAGTGTCCACCCATGCCTCATGCCTGTACCTGCTCCCAGGACAGCAAAGGGCCTCCAGGTCCCTCCGGACCCCCTGTAAGAGAAATGTTTCTTCATTCAGTTATTTATTCATTAATTCAGCAACTTTATAAATAAATCTTAAGATATTTGTGCCCTGTCCAGTGTTTTTTCAGTCTTTCTGTCTTTGTCACTGTCTCTCCAGAGGCCTATGTGGAAACTTTCAGATGTGTCTCCCTTGTCTCTTCATCTGTTTTTTCTCCTGTCTCTATACTGAATAGTGTCACTTAGTCATACCTCAGTGCACTTATTTAGTCACTTCATAATTTGCATTTTCACATCTCCCTGCCATTAACTATTCACTTCACTTCACTGTCAAGGAAAAGATGGTATTGATTCCAGAAAGTGTTTGGTTTGTCCAGAAAAAAATACAACACAATTTTCACATTCAAACTCTAAATAAAACTTAATTGTTCCTTAAAGCAGATGGACGCCAGCTTGTTTACAAACACAAAGACACAAAATTCACATGCATAGAAAGAATATAAACATTTAATGTCAAATTGTAAAGGCAGTGAAATTAGTAAAGAGACATCACATCACAAATGTGAGGTGTTTTCATTGATGAGTATGTTGGTGAGAGTAGGATAAGCTTGTGGAGTAGCTGCATTCCTCTCACGCAGCAGCAGATAAAGCCTGATAGAAGATTAGAGATGAGAGAAACTAAATGAACTGAGACTTTTTGTCTATTTTCTGTTCTTTTTCTCTATGTATGCCCCACTCAACTTTTATCTCTCGTTTTCCCATCTCTCTTTCTTTTTCTCCTATTTTCTGTGCTCCTTCTCTCTTTGTATCTCTGTCCATCCTTCGGGATGTGAAGGGCAGGAGGGTGATGTGGACCAAAACCAATATAGTTTGAGCAAGTAATTAGACGGTGATTCCTTTTGTCATGACCGATTGGAGCCCCCCTCAAATTTCATTCCTTACCAACAAGACAGATCTACTTACTCATTTGTAGGTTTATATCCACAGGCCACAGCCCTCCCTTTCCCATTTATACGTCTTTTTTCCTCTTCGTTAAATATTCCATCCTTATTTCAGAAACATTGATTACAGGCAATTGTTTGCTAAGCCTTGAAAAACTTCATTTCTTTCTCATGAATGCTAAGGTGCAAGTTGAATGAAGAATGATATAAAAACTACTAGCTTCACTTTATTGTATAAAACAATAGTTTAAATAATTTACACATTTTTTTTTCCCTTTTTGTCTTATTTATGCTGCTCACCTCCATAATTTCATTGTTTATATTTTACAATATTGTTGTCTCAGCAAATTAGAGATTAATAGCAGTATTGTATGGCTCTGAGCTTTCCATTGTCTTCTTTCTCATTTTTTGTATTTTTTAACCTCTACTTCATCCATACGCCTGAGGCTTGTCATCTCTAGCTCTTTTTTTATTGTCACTTTATGTCTATCAGTGCCTTTGTCTGTCTCTCTGTCTGGCCTTAAATCACATTTTAACTGCAGCATATGTGCATAGATGAATGTTTAATGGCATAATCATAGCTATTTCAGTGCTAAAACTGCAGCTCTCTGAAGATATCTCTGAAGACATTCTCTTATTAAAACAATATAACAGTTACAATACTATAAATGTACTATATCCATAGTGACAAACCATCTTCAAACAGAAAAAAATGTTCTTTAAAATCCTAATGGACTGAGAAATCAGAGTTTCACTAAACAGTGGATGTGTACAGAATTCATTGTCTTGCTGTTGAGACTTTGCTCACTCAGACAAACCAACAGCATGAAGCTAAATAAATACCTGAATCTATGGGAAAAGCCTAGGCAGTGTTTAAACATGCAAAATACTGCTGGAAAGAAAATGACATGGAGAACAAATAATTACTATAAAGGATTAAGAAGCTAAAGTATTTGCCATCTCATTTTAAAGTTGGAGATGAAAACTTTCCTATAAAAAATGACTTATTGTTAAAAAGTTTTTAGAATATGTACTCTGTTTGTTGTATATCGACATAGATGCTGTATTGATCTCCACCTTGCAGACTGGTGGAGGTAATCATTCACAATTTCTGTATCTGTGTACACTGCAAGATGTATGTTATTTCCTGTCTCGCACAGCAGCACACCTCTTTTTTTTCTAAATCAGAGTCATGTTTGAAATAATATTGATTGCCCCAACAGAATTGCAGTCTGTGCTGCCTGATTTGGAACAGACTCTGTTCAATACTGAACATTAGTCAGCAATCAATCTGATATTAAGGCAAACAAGACATGCACAGCTGCCATCTCTGTTTGTTAAAATTGAAATGTGCCCATGCTGCTTGAGATCCAACTCGTGGTTTACAAAATGTAAATTTGCTTTTGGCTTCAAATTGCTCAGTTAAATGATAATAGCTGTGTAATTTTTCTCTTAAAGACCCAAGAAAATTCATTTATTTATACTGCTGATGTTGAAAATTCATTTCAGTTTTTCTGCAGGTTTGCCTGACCTCCAAGAAGTAATGGTCTCACACTGTTTGCAAAAATCCATTATGAAACAACTTACAGAGACAAATTGCTAAATTGACAAAATAATCAATCACTTTGAATTATAACATGTATTTTTTCATACCATGAATTCACAAAGGCACTTTTGTTTTGTTTGAATGAGAAGTACTATAGTTCCTCTGTTAATAATAGACAACTGTTCTCTGGAAAAAAACATTTCGCAAGAAGATTACTTCACGGCCAGCATGAACAAGAGGAATCAATAGAGAAACCAATAAATATTTTAATATACACATGGGAATGTGTGTTTTATGTTAAGATAGAACTAGAAGAATTATAGCCTGTCAACAAGCTGTCATTTTAGCTACTTTATTCATTTTTAAACTGTTTTATTTACTAATTTAAATAATAAATATTCATACATTTTTTGTAGTATGTTTCAATAAAACTAAATGATATGTGGAAAAGGTGAATTTCCATTAGCAGTGAGATTTTGCTTTTACTACATCTGATTGTCTCTCCTCATATTCCTTCCCCTCTGGCTAAACACTGTAGGAACTGCGAAGTTGACACTTCGTTCCCAGGAGAGACTCATTTAAGTAAACACAGGAAGAGGATGCATCCCAAATGGGCCAATGATTAACAGATGTGTATAGCTCATTTCTGCATAAACCTCTGGTCTAGAGGGGTCAGCCTGAGGTTTACAGCCTGAGACTCCTGCTGTTACTTACAGATGCAGTGTAATAAAGTGCAACCCTCAGAGGGACAGTTTACAGCACAGATCAGCATTGGTCTATGTTCATCAAATTCATAATCCATTTGTTGTAATGACCTTTATAAGCAATTGAAGTTTTATTTTACCAGAATTTCTGAGTTTAAAAAGGAGACTCACTCATATGTTTTTGCACAGCTGCAGTTCTCAGCCATTCCTTTCTCAAGCACACACTTTGCAAACATTGACTATGTGCTGTTTTTACAGTGAGTGTTTGATCTTTGTTTTCAGGGTGGTCCAGGCATAAGAGGAGCCAGAGGAGACAGAGGAGAACCAGGAGTGACGGTTAGTAAAATATACTTAATATTAGAGATGCTTTATTCTTCTGCAAAGCCTCCAGCAGATAAAAAGTCTCAAATAGTATCTTATTTCACGGGTTTTAGCCCCTATGAAGTATCTTGTTGCAAGCGAGGAAGTGGGAGGCGAAGAAGTAGAACACCTGACTGAATATGTTCAGCATTTTGTTGTGTGCTGTGTCAATTGCACTGGACAAAAAAAATCTCCTAGGCATTTGTATATCTAAGTTGCAGTAGCTAGAATACATTTCATGATGTTGATGATGAAGATCAATGGAATCTTAAACCTTGAAAAATGTATATTTCTTCAATCACCCCCTCTCTCAAATTGCCCCCTCCTCAGTGAGAATAATGGAGACCCCCAAAAACTAGAAGAAGGTCATTGTAGTACTTAACTTTTCAGGCCGCAGTGCAACCTCCAGGGATGGAACAGCCTCCATCTTTTCCTTAAGTCAGTGATTAAATGATAAGAGAAAAGACATTAGAAGTGTAAAGAAATGCTGCTAACCCAAACAAAGGGGTTTTTTAAAAACAAACTCATTCCTTTCTCTCCTCGGGCTAAAAGCAATGGTCTTCTTGGAAAGACCTAATTTTCTAATTTTCCAGGCTACTACTTCTCTTTTTGGCCACAGACTTAAGACAGGTTCTGATCACCACTGTTACTCTGTCCCCTTTTTAACGGAAACCTGTCTGAGATTTTTAGTAAAAGTTCTACAGCAGAGTTTGCTATATTTGCTATAGTTTTTAAATGTTGTAGTTTGTCTGTTCAAAACCATCCAGCTGTGCCACTCAGACCTGATTTTGTAGGAAAGTTCCCAAAACCAGTAATCTGTTCCCATGATTGTAATTTTAGATTAAAAATGTTCTTTTTTTTTTTTTTGAAAGAAACAGCAGGGGGTTTTGCCACTTCTGTCAGTCATGAAAATGCGGTTGTTTATTCCAACCATATGTCCCTCTTTGACCATGCTGACTGACAGTGTATCAAGTGCATGAAGTGACCCAATCTTAAATCATTTTGCATCGGACAGGATCAAGTTATGCAAAGCTTTATCAATAGACATAATTATCTTTGGAGTGACATGTGGTTTGGTTTTGTGTCTTCTGTAGCTCTGCAGCTTCAGCCAACTTTATATTTGAATGGTTGGATGATTTTGTTTTAAATTGATAAATAAACTGTTCAGTTAAAAATTCAGATTTTAAATCATCAGTTATCAATTTATGTATCTATTCAGATAGTTTGGCAGTAAACTTTTGTGATATTTTTCATTTAGTTTAAAATGCCATTTCAGTCCTCTGTTTGTTTTTATCCCCCTCTTCATCCATGCATATCTGATCTGTGATTTCTTTTGGTTCTCTACATGTTTAAGAAAGACATAAAGCCAGTAATTGTGTGGTTGGGTAGTGAAACAATAAATACAACCAGAGTGAAGATTACTTTGGCTACATCTGCCCCTAAACCAATAAGCTCCAAAAGCTAAGAATCAGTTGGGGTTTGCGGGAATTCCTCATATTTGACTCCCACTGCAGGAAGCTCGTCTATAGTTCATACACATGAATCAAATGGGCTGGTACAGCCTGATTATAGATGAGTGGACAATTGTCTGCATCTGTTTTGGCTAGTAGAGCTCACCATACAGTAGAAGCAGCCATTGACAGCAAAAGTCCTAAGCACATAGTGATAATGGCAACCAAAATGTATAGTTTTATTTTTAATGGACATTGTGTATTGCATAAATTAAGGTTTAATAATATTGTCACTAATCAGTTAAACATTCTTCAGAGGTTTGTTTGAACTAAAACCATATAATTAAGAGCTGGAAATCTGATATGTTCAGCTTTAATAGTTTTTAGCTTTTGGGAAAATAAATTTAATTGCATGTTATTTTAGGTGCTAATTAGTGTCTAATTTGCAGTTAACTGAAACACAGAAGGACTGAGAAGTTTGCACGTTTACTGAATGATCTCTTCTCACACCAAGGATCATCACATGACATTATCTGAATTTGAAAGGCAGCTTGCTCAGTTGTCATGGCATTGATTATATTTTTTCTTACAAATCTGAGGTTATCTCATTAATCCTGCTTAATAGATGAGGCCAGGAATGACTGTGTTGTTTTCACAGGGACCTCAGGGGCCTGGAGGAGAGATTGGCCTTCCTGGACCCCCAGGACCATCTGGTCCTCAAGGACCCAGCGGACTCTCAATTCAGGGACCCCCAGTAAGACTTGCACATGTATTTGTGTCTGCTGAAAAGTAGAATAATATTCTTTTTTCAGTAGTTCAGTGCAACATCCTGGACATTAATATTTCTGTTGAAGCAAGGCAGCACTGAAACATTAAATTATGATTGAAAGATAGTCACAAAATGTGTGTTTGTGCCATTCCACCTCAACTTGTCTGCAGTCACAAAATGTTTGCAATTAGAAACAGACTTAGTACAGAGCTGTCAACCACCTGCCAATATAAACTGACAAATGTTGATGTGTAATTCAAGCAGACTCCCAGACACTTGTAGAATCTTGTCCAAAGCACATTCAAGCTGCTCTGGGAATCTGCGGTGGCCCGGCATCTTATTAAGATAACTGATGGTGGTTTTTCAGGCCCTTTGTTAGCTAAGTATAAGACCACCAGTCCAGCTAAGATGTAATGACATTGTTTGTTTTACAGGGTGCTGCTGGGGAGAAGGGAGACAGGGGAGACATCGGTCCAGCTGGACCAATGGTAAGACAACATTTCCCCCAAAATGACATAATAATAAGACACAGAAGAGACGTGCTTGTGGGGGTATGTTGAAATTATCCCTGCCTGACATAGAATCAAATATTCTTCTGTTTTTGCCTTGACAAATATAGTGTTTAATAAGCTCAGCTTTGGATGTGTGTCATTGTGTTTAGAAACTGTTCTCTAAGTGTGTGAAGTAAATAATGAATGAATACTACATCCATTTTCACTAGGTGTCATAGATTTGCAGACTCACACACATGACTCACACAAAGTTTTTTCCACTATTTCTCTTATAGATCTATATTTTTCTAATAGATCATCTGCCCTGATATATACTGTATATTACCTGGCAAATTCCTTCCTCTGCTACTCTCCATGACAAGCTTGGGATTCATTTTCAAGTGTATTTCCAAAGCTAGGATTGTATGTAACAATTATTTGCATGAGGCAATTTGGTGAATATCTGTGCAATTTAATTGCAAAATCATAATTAAATTAATTATATTTACTGCTACTGTCTTTTTAAGCAATACAGTAAATACATACCTAGTATACATTTCTTTATTATTGTTATTTGTGAGGTGAACAGGCAACAGTGCAAATCTAGTTTTGTCAGAACGATATTAGATGCGGATAAAATACTGCATATGATGTCCTCATAGTTTCATAAATACAAAACACAAACTAGCGAGAGGAAAGAGGTGAAAGATGAAGGAACGAAATGATATGGAGTGTTTTTTGCTGACACGCACACAGACTCAGAACAGTCCAATGGAAGCATTGAGATGTGCATAATTATTACTAGCATCTCCAGTATTGGGCAGTGAACCAATCAGACCGTATGTAATTTTGAATTAATTTAATAGTGTTCTACTGGGAGTAGTGTAGTATCTGTGTACCAGGACGTTTTCTTTTTCTAGCAAAATATTGTCACTGTGTCTGTTGGATAGCTGCAGTGCTTTTTTGCTAATTTTATAGGATTGGTTTTCTTGTGAAATATCTTTACAGTGTTTGTAAAACACACCTGTTGTAACCAGCAGCCTCTGTGTACTACTACTACTACTACTACTACTTTCAAGGCTCTGTACAACCTCAAGCTGTTTCCTGTTCTGCTTAACTAGACCTTTGCTCAGGTTGGGCCCAGCTGGGAATTATGTACAGTGGCCAAACCAATTCTCAATGCACTAATGAGATTTTTTAGGCCTATCAGGTCCTTTCTGTAAACATGCAGAGAGAGAGTGTGTATAATGAGAGAAAGCCTAATCAGGCTAATTAAATGAAAACATCCGTGGGGGAATCGTGTGTGTGTAGATCCATGCAGTTGATCCAGAGTTTTTGGTCTTGAATATGCATGTTTAGTTTTTTTTTCCACTGGACTGGATTTAGATATTAAATGTATAATTTAGGTGCTATAATAGTGAATAATAAATAATATATAGCAGTTCACAGGAACAGGACAACAGCTAAATGTATTACACTATGATTTAGACATTAGTAGAAAACCCAACATGTCCAGTTCACTATGGTTTGGACTAATAGCAGATAAATGAAACAGGGGATCTATTTAATAAGACAGACTATAAATTTTAACAGCAGTTGTTACTGGAGCCTTGGCTCACTGTGTTGCAGAGTGAATTTTTCTCATTTGGTTTTACTGTCTTAGCTCATTAGCACCAGATCTGACCATCAAAATGTCCCTTAGGGCTTAAATCAAGTATACAGAAACATACAGGCAACTACATAACCTACTACTTTTTAGCTTGTACAAGTCACATCTGTTACTTGAAGTGATTTACTAAAAGTCCTTTCAGATCACTCTGTTGAATTAGATTTCTGTCCATTGTAGGAACTAGAAAAAAATATACCTTTTACAGTCTCATGGTTAAGATTGGAAATTCTTTGAGGAACTTCAGCGAGGCTTGAAGTGAACAGGAACCCTTTTACAGAAGCTGTAGAGTGTTTCTAGGTACCAAACAAATTAAAGAAGACAGTGGACTCTACCATGGCTCTAAAGAATTATAGCAGCAAGTGGTACGTGTATCATTATAAGCTCTAAGATGGACTGGACTCTGTGACCATGACAGTGATCTGCATGGGGAAAATAAATTTGAGAGAATCAGGAAGTCATTTTAAATTCATTACAACCGATTGATCTGAAGTTGAACTTTCTATGTGGAGCTCATTGTGTGAAGGTTCTGATTTTGAGAGACAGCTCCTGCAGAGAGCACAGAGGAACACTACAAAATTTTCTTCCACACCACAGAGCAACTTGTTTCAGTCACCATTCCTATCTGCTGATCACTGATCATGTCAAACTGATTTGTTCACATTGATTTCACACTCTACCACTGTACACTTTTGTGCTGTACTTCAGTATGCTGCTTAAACTGCAGTTTAATCATATTAATCAATTTAATCATATTAAATATGCATGTGGCTGGGAAAACTACACTGGTTAACAGGCTTGTAGTTATAAGATTACAATTTAAGATGATAAATTGTGATAATCACAGTGTTTTATTTACTATTGTGGTTATTTATTGGAGTGCCGATGCAGAGGAAGCTGTAACGACAATTTGTGCTGATGCTGCTCACTATGCGCATGGTGATTTTAGCTTTTTTTTTTTTCAAAATCCATTTGAATTTACTATTCAGTAGTCTGGCTCATGAAATGGTTGGAAAGACTAGAATTCAGTGTTAAATCTAAAGTCCCACTCAAAATGTTGAGCAAGACCTGTTTTATTTTCTAAGAGAGAAATAGTCTACCAGAAGCCATTCTCACAAACAGAGAACAACTAGTCTCTGAACCAGTTTACTGAGAGCTGCAGCACTTCCTGATGCAGCACTATGTAGCTCTCTCCTTTGCTGATAGTCCTATTAATAAAAGCTTACAGTTCTGCCTTGTGCCGCACTATCTTACCCAGTAATAATGTGTTTTGTCAGAGAGAGGAATATAAATGTGTGTGTGAGGCTCAACTGGGGAATATTATAGCTTCCAGAGCCCTGTTGCAATATATGAGAGACCACAGAGAATATCACAACTCTAGAACATCAATTACCTCCCTCAGTACCCCCCACCTACCCCATGCCCATGCTTCTTACTGCAGTAAATACAGTGTAACCTTGTCATTACTGTCCCCTCCACCTCTGTTTCAATTTGACAGTGAAAAATGCAGCTGCAATGAATAACAAACTGTTCAATTCTCTTTAATTATGCTTATCAGTGTGTGTTTGTGGGTGTGTTATCAAGTTATAATTTTTGTTAGTCTGAGAGAGGAATATCTGCTGATGGACAGCTTATAGTTGCTCCTTGGGACACTCACAGCTGTGTGTGTGTCTGTATGTGTGTCATAATGTAGCAAAGAAATCCCAAGACTAATATGTTTAATCACACTCAATTGTGCTTTTATCTGCATATTAATGTTTTAATATTCCTGTACTCCTATCACTCTCTAGGCCTGATTGAGAGGGTCAGATTGGATTGTTTCTGGAATCCATCAAATTTACCAGCTTATTCCATTAAGTTTATTTTTGTCACCATTCTTTATGCTAAGCTAACTACCCATATGTAGAGGCCTGTTTCATGTGCTTTGTGTGTGTGTGTGTGTGTTTGAGTTTGTACATATGTGTGAAAGTGATAGGAGATATGTTTTTAAAGATGTCTGATGGGGACAATTCATATCAGCCAACATCTAAACAACGGCACATCATTAATCATACTAGGCCTGTGTGTGACCCCCGTTCTGTAATTTGTAGAACCTTTCACAACATTAACTGTCCTATTTTATGAGCTCGCCACTAATACTAAAGCACAGAGATAAATCACCTTAGCACTTAATCCATGACTGTTTTTTGGAATCGGCTATGTGCAGACCTGCAGAGAGGTAGATGAAGGGGAAACTGGGCAGGATTTGTAGCAGCAGGGTGGCCTGATGGTACAGAAACCACCCTGTATCCAGAGGGTTAGAAGATGGTTCTTGAAAATTTTACGTCCACTACTGTCAAAGCATGATTGAGTAAAAGTGCAAATACTTACCTGTTTTGACCACTGGTTTAATTAGCATATGTATTTTAAATATGCATATTCCTAGTCTTTTTAGCAGCTCTGATCTTGACTGTAGAAAAAAAACTATATTGCCAAAACTTTTGGTACATCTGCCTTTACATGCACATAAACTTTAATGACACCCCATTTTTAATCCATAGGGTTTAATATATCGTTGGCCCACCCTTTGCAGCCATAACAGCTTCAACATTTCAGGGAAGGCTTTATGCAAGGTTTAGGAGTGTGTTTATGGGAATATTTGACCATTCCTTTAGAAGCGCATTTGTGAGGTCAGGCACTGATGTGGTTGGTTCACAGTGAAATTCTGTGTTCAATTTATCTCAAAGGTGTTCTGTTGGGTGAAGGTCAGTACTCTGTGCAGGCCAGTCAAGTTTCTCCACCAAACTCGCTCATCCATGTCTTTATGGACTTTGCTTTGTGCACTGAATTCAGTGGTTTCAATGGGGTTTTCCAAAACTTTTGGCAGTAAGTTAGATACACAGTCCACAATATTGATTTTTAAAGTACTGAAAGTGGTTCTAAACATACATTTCTTTTCAGTTTTTGTCACAAAATGTTCACATTAGCAGTGTCCTGTCTTTCTATATCTTCACTAAATGTCCAA
Source organism: Helostoma temminkii (assembly GCA_900302695.1). NCBI lineage: Eukaryota > Metazoa > Chordata > Actinopteri > Anabantiformes > Helostomatidae > Helostoma > Helostoma temminkii. Next base: position 59,381 of record OMLM01004853.1, read on the forward strand.
TTTCCATTCACTGGTGTTGTGATTTAATGTTGTTTATGTTTTGTTTAGGGTGTTCCTGGGAGCCCTGGCTCACTTGGTAGAGATGGCCCTCCAGGAGCAAGGGTAAGATAAGAAATCACTTCTGTTTATTGTTACAGTGTGCCTCAGTGGGAAATATGTTTTAGTGATTTTCTACTGCTATAATGTGGAGATAAAAATATAACCTATATGATGATTATTATTATAGTACATTACAATTTTTTGGTTTTGAATTAAATGGGGTGTAAAAACACAAGCTTGTTAGGGGCTAGTAGTCAGTCTTTTGGTGTGTAAATGAAAAAAATTGCAAGATAAATGGATATGTTATAATAGCATATCTCTCTGCTGACATCACCATTACTAGTTGTGCCGGGTGCTCTAACAAATGAAAAAAGTTCTGGCTGATTTACATGTAGGAATGAGCAAAAACAGGAATCAGAAATGCATCAAGCAAAATGTCAAAAACACACTAGAGACACAAAGACTATGAAAGGTACGGCTGCTAAGGCTCAATAGACAATCTGGCAAAGAACAAAGACAGACTTTTCTAAATAATTTCTGCACTAATCAGGGGGAATGAGCTGCAGGTGCATCGAGGGGAGGGGCAGGCACAGGTGGAGGATATAGCCTAAATAAAACTGACTGACTAAATATGGCAAACGTATAACAATAAAATAATAATAATAATAAACAAGTGGAAAATGCATCAATCAATCAGGAAGAACTGAAGTGTTTTTGTCATGAATTTAAACTATCAGTGACTGACAAATACAAAGCTTAAAAACGTTCTTATTTATTTAGATAATAATTGTTATCTTGTAAAAAGTGTATTTGGCACTTGTGTACATTATCTAAATGTCCAGCTTTGTGTGTTTGTTGGTCTTATGTCCTTCATGAAACCATACCCATCTTCACTTGGATGGTGAAAACAGGACACACTGCTCTGCTTTTGAACCCAACTTTCACAATAAATGAGATCCTGTTCATGAAGACTTTGCGATACCAGCTGGCTGTGTTGATGCTGACAGAGGATTCAGGTCTTACAGTACCCAACTGGGCTGTAAATACCAAAACAAAATAGCAGCCAGAGCGTAATGTGTCAGGAAGCAGAAAGAAGGGGTTTAGCCAAATGCATAATATGATAACAAAAGAATTTTGTCCTGGTCTGGCTCCTGATGAGGTGAAAGACTCTAGACATAATCCATCTGCTGTCTGTTTGTTGGCTGACAGAGATCCAGACACTCATCCCCTCTGCATTGGATTTTAGAAGAATTCATCCTTAGTTTTCAGGCTTGTCATTAAGTTTTCTTCAAGACAGTTGTGTGTTGGATGTAGTATCTTCTCATCGTGCAAATAGGTTTGGAGTTCATGAACTTTTAACAATGAAATCATTAACTTAAATTTAATTTTGATTGCATTAAAGCCAGTGAAATTTATTCAATTATTTTATTAATGGAACTTTCAACCACGAGCCTGCTTTTACTGGTACTAAAAAAGTGTGATTTTGTTTTTTTATGATATGAGAACCAGACTGACTAACCAGTAAATATTACCTGGGAACATGTCAGAAAAACATAAATACATTTCCTTATTCCTTTATGTGTTGTTGTGGTCCATGTTGAAAGATAAATTATATTAAAATAGACTGCATTGCACCATTAACCTACACACTTTTTTTCAAAGCTTTTATCTGGATACAGCTGAACTCCTTGTGGGTGTAAATCTGTTTTTTTAGTTTTATAATAGTTTTTATTGAGTAACACTGTCAGTCAACCTTTTTAATAATCAACAATAAGAAGGGGATTGCAATAAGAAAAACTTTATTTTATATAATTCTAACCACTTAATAGCTAACTAATGTATTTATATTCCATAATCATAAGAAATTACTTTTCATGGAGTGGTTTTAGCTGCTACCATTTGGCAAAGACATCCATGTGTCTCCCATTTCCAAATTTTATCAAGATGCAACAGATCTTTTGGTTGTTTAATATTTGTAATTACAGAGACAACAACAAAAAAAAATCCGCAAAGCATATGTTTGTAGAATAGCAAAGAGCTAATTATAATTTGGTTTACGTACAAGACAGGAAGCATTGCAGATCAGTGCTTTTATTGCTGCAGTGTCACGCTCTGATGCTTCCAGCAGCGTGCTCAGACTGACTCTCTCTGGATGTATTTTTCATTGGATGCATTGAAAGCAGAACAGAATCCCGATCCAATCAGTTCATCAGAGATTAGCAAAGTACACCACTATTCATTTGACAGTAATATAGATGATATCGAATATGGCTGAATGAACAGTAATTAAGACTAAGAAGCAGCTTACGCTGCATTCTTTGGTTGCCACTTAATTTATTTCATCCACTGATCTGTAATCTGATTTATATACAGGATAACAGCAAAGGCAGATAGCCTTTTGATTCACAGTAAAGCCTATCAGTATCACACTAGTCTCCTGAAAATACACACTGTACAAAACTTTTTGTGAGTTATATTCAAGCCAGTAAAAAAGCCTGGCCAACAGTGTATTGCATAAGCCTGTTAGATCAGGTGAAACAACAGTAACTGTCCCCTGGGTGCTTACTGTGTCCATATCACAGTGAAAACAGTCAGAGCAGAAAAGCTATGAATCTTTACTTTTGTCACTGATGATTTAATTACAGAACGTTTTCAACTCTCAAAATGAGTAGATTTAGGTTTTCAACATAGTCCAGTCTTAGCAGCAGTTGCTGGCACTCTTTCAAATACATTATCTACTTACTCACTACTTTATTTAGACATTCTGCAGACTTTTTACATTATAGGAAACTGAGAAGAAACAGCTTTCATCAAAATTGTACTTTTAAGATCCATGTTTACCTCAAAGCTCTTTGCAAATAAAGTTTTATACACAGTATAAAAATAAAATGTTCACTTTTGTTACACAGAGAAGCTGCATGCGTACAAAAAGAATTATATTCGCTTTGACCCCTGACTAATCTCTCACGCCATAAAGTCATAAAGCTTGGCATCTAAATTACAGCAGTGATGCATTTTCACAAGCCTGACTCCTGTGAGGCTGAATTTCTTATTTGAACCTTATTTAAAAAGATTAATAAAGTCTGCATTATAATATGGTCAGTAGTCGTGGTTCATGTGTAACTTTGACAGTGCATTGTGATGTGTGTCACATTGTGAGACTTGAATATTGGTAGAAACTAAGTTCGCCTCCAGAGTGAATTTTAGTGGGTTGAATAAAATGAGTGTTTACTGTCTGACACCAGAGTGACTGTCACAGAGTTTTCAGAGGTCACACTCTGGCTGAAGCTTTCAGATTATGTTATTGTGTTATGAATGCAGTCAAACACTGCATATTTATATATTTATCTGGAATGTTGGGCAATATACTGTATATTGTGAGATGATTAGCCAATAAGAAAAAAGAAAAAAGGAACAAGTTTTCATTCTTGGGTCATTCTTACCCTCGCACAGACTAAATTGGAAAAGAGTATCAGTTTCTATGTGCGACCACAAAGTTCAATAAACCTCCAGCTAAAGTATAGGTATTAGCTGAACCTCAGGTTGAGCTATTTTCCAGGCCAATCCGTTGCTGAATGGATCTGCCAAACTGTGAAGCATGTAATATATAATAAATAATGACACCAAATTTGTTCACTTTGAATGTCCTATAAATACATAGAACATAAAAGAAAGCCATCATCATTAATTAATGCTATTATATGACATACATTCAGAAAACAGGCCTACAGGATTATGCTAAGTATTAATGTGCTTATAAGGCAAAAGCTGCAATTTCTTTTTGACTTATCCCTTTAAAACTACCAGGTGGTTTTACAGACCTTGATGCAACTAAGACACACACTGCGTGAAACTCAACTATCTTATGTTATTGTGGGGCAAAGGCCCCAGAAAGAAGGCACCTGTGTTTTATATAATCTGTCTAAAAGTAAGTAAATTTAAGAGGCCATTTAGAGAGGGATTATCCAAAACAAAGTAAAACCCACAATTATGAAAATACACTGAATATTAAATATACTGAGGGAATTTCACTGCTGTTCCTTCAGGGTCTGCCAGGTAATAATGGACCACAGGGAAGACAAGGACCTCCTGGACCCATTGTAAGTGTCTTGTGTCTTTTGTGCTCAGCATTATTTTTCATTCCAAATTCATCCAAACGTACAGGCCAACTAATTCTCTCCTTTCCTTCACCTTCCTGCTTCTCTGTCTTTGGCGCTTTCTGTTTTTCTATTAGGGAGCTCCAGGAGCACCTGGAGCTCCGGGACCAGGTGGGCCAACAGGACACCAAGGGGATCAAGGACTTCCTGTAAGTTTCAATTTGTTTAAATTAATGTGAAAAACATGTCATTTGCTTGAAGCTGAATAATAATTTTGTGCTTCTATGACCTGATGTGAACTACATTAATGATGACTTATGATATACTGATATAACTTATCCAAACATGGACATAGATCTAAAAATGAAATATACATTTGTCACAGTGTTGCTCATAATTTGCTTTATGATTTGTATAGATTATCCAAAATACAACTTGTTCTGCATTTAATGTGACATTTAAAGAAATAGTAAATAGTCAAAACTATTAAGGTTTATTTTGATAGATGTATATGGTTTGTTTAGCCATGCAGATGTCCAAATGACACAACACACAGAAAGGGATGAGGAGGTGATGCTGGTTTCCAAGCTTTGCGTAATGCTAACAGGAACAGATGATGCTGTGACGCTTGTGACAGCTAATCTGGTCTCAGGTCAGCTCTTCAGGCCAGACGCAGAAGAAGTTTGGCTCAAAGACAGAGAGCTATAAATCACTTACTGACACACTCTCCAGTGACTCACACACACTTATACACACATATACACATACGTATACAAAACAATGACAGACCACATCCGTCTCATCTGTGAGATTTAGTATACACATATATGATCACATATTAAAGCTAATACATAAACAATGAGTGGTTTTATTTCTTAAAATAAGTTGTTTTTTTTTAAATATCAATCCTCTCCCTCTTCTGCGTGCTTGAAACAATTTGCCAAGTTGCTGCTGTAAGAGAATATTTATCTTCTTACAGTTTTTTTTAAAATCTGAAATAGCAGCCATTTAAATCTGCAGGGAAACGGCACACTGGATTTATACCACAAAAGGCTTGATGGATTGTAAAGATGCAGAGTCAAATTTGTGACCTGATGACCTTACATTTAATGTAAAACCCAAACTGCTCTGTTTTCAGAATTACATGATGCGTCTGGTAAAGTGATGTTATATATCAACATAAATATTCCCACAAATTGGGTCAGAACAACATGGTTTATTTGTAGCGTGTTGTATACGTGGTATACGTTCAAAATCTTAATGAAACTCTGGTGAAGTGGACCAAGCTCTTTGAGGATAATGACAGATTTCCCTTGTGCATAGCTCGGTTAGGTTGGATTATACATTTATTTATTTTTGTATTTAAATTAGTTTATTTGAAGGTGAGGCAGATAGCTCAGCGCTCTCCTGGGTGTATAATATTGAGCCCAAGTGTTTGTATGACCTGGACTAAACACTGTTTCTGAATGTTGTTTCCAGTGACTCAACCACCAGAGGGTTTTTAAATTTATCCTGCTTGTTTTGGTTGCGAGCAACCTCATGTTTGCCAGTTACAAAGGGAAAAAGCAACAGTCTTGTAACTGTTTTATCAGTCTACATTGAAGTGCTACATGTATGCAAGAAGAAAGTCACCATAAATGTAAATCCCTGTGCAGATGAAATGCAGAAATCTAAAGAAATCTTTGGCTCACACACACCAGCTGACTTGGTTTTTCCCATGTCACCTTGATAAGACTGTGGACATTTATGTGCCCAGGAAGATTCATGAGATCCAGACAGGCACACAAAGAAGATCCTGGAGAAGACTTTATTGTGGAGACCTGTACTCCAAGTCATCGGCTGTGTCAAATGTTGGCACAGGCTTTCTATCATCTGCAGTATAATATGTATGTGGTATGCCAGGGCTGCACAAATATTTTATGTATCCACCAACCCTCTCACACACGTGGCCAGTCAGTTGGTGGTCAAAACATGTTTCCCCTAAGATAAATAAACCTTTATTCGAACGCTGTAATATATCATCATGTTTTGATCAGATTCACATCTGTGTTCTTTACAGTGTTGGCACTAGTAGAAATCAAGTTCACCCAGGGCATAAAAAAAGCTTTTATACGTGTAATCTTTAGGACACAAAGCATGGACACAACAATTGAAATGAATTTAGTTATAGCGGCTATAAGATCAGAGTAGAAAAACAGCATAGAAAAAGTTAAAGTGATAAATAGTAATGAAATGACAAAAGAGGAAAAGGGAGACATGCCGCATGACTATTTCTGAATATGCATTGCTTTTTGTTTATTTCCTTCCTGTGCTTTTATGTTCCAGGGTCCTGCTGGTACCAAAGGTGATAAAGGAGAAAGAGTAAGTCATTTCTCTTAAACAATACAACCACACTTTGGAGAAAATCTAGTTTTACTGCTCAATTTTGCTGTGGAAATATCGTTTTGCTGAAGTAAAACCAACAATTTCCCGATAATGCGTTTTGATGAAACCAAATTTCTCTCCTGTATACAATAACTGTTTCTTGTTGGCCCTTTGCACAAGTGTTCACTTTATTGGTTTATTACTTTTCACTCTCTCAATCTGATTTGAAGCAAACCAAATCAACGTGCATGGTTTAAATTTGCAGCAGAGCAGGCTCAGTAGTTTTGCTGACGCAGTAGCGAGGCCGTCACTATTGATATGTGTGTGTTTCATTTTAAAGTGTTCGGAACATTTGTACCTTGCTATAGTTAATTTTGAACAGAAGGCTCAACGTGACAGGATTTTCGCCTCAGTGTTTACAGGGTGGTGCAGTTGTAAAACTGGTTAAAATCATTCTACCATAAAAAGTCGCCAGAATGACTTAATATAGTAAAATGTTGACATAAGTAAACATAAAACCCTTTTTTAATCTTTGATTGTAAATGTTGCATCAAATGAATGCATGATGGTTGGTTACAAGGCAGATTGCCAGCTTCTGGATTCATGACACCACTTTACTTTAGGTTGCCATACACACATCTTATGTTAGAGGTGTGGCCAAATCAGCTCATCTTAAAGCACATATATATATATATTCTATATATATATATATATATATATATATATAGAATTAAAGTCATAAATCTATGTCTGTGCAAGTCAAGTTAGAACTAATAAGATTTAAGTGTCAACATAAAGTAGTGCACAACATAAAACACTTGCAATATCTCCAACATTTTATACAGTATAATTGTGATTTATATTTAATTGTATCATTTTGAAACTCTCTAAGTTGCTATTTTCAGCATGATATCTGTTCTGGCCAATGTAAATATAAGGGCGTCGCTGTGGAATAAAATGAGTACACTCATTAAAACACCCACAACACACACACCCCAACAATTTATCATCAACTGGTCTGGAAGTTTATGTTCTTGTGGTTGCTCAAATAGAAAAATGGTATCAGACCACTGTGTGATATCACATCCTGAGAACTCTGTTTGCTTTTGTTCTTCAGGGTGATGTGCAATCTCAGGCCAGTGTACGTGCGATTGCACGGCAAGTGTGTGAACAGCTCATCCAGAGTGAGTAATCAGTGATATTTTCACATTAACACAAGCATATTATTGACATTTTTTAATGAAAATATTTTTTTTCACTTTTACCCTATCTCTTAGATTTCTTGTAAACAGACAAAAAAGCTGTTGTTACAGAAAATGTTAATTAGGAAGTGTCAATCAATTCTTCTCTCTTCACATTTTGCAGGCCATTTGTCTCGCTACAACTCCATACTGAACCAGATTCCTGTCCAGTCTGCAGTGTCTGTCCGAACGGTGCCTGGACCACCAGGAGAACCAGGTAGAAGAGGCCTCCCAGGACCCCAGGGAGAGCAAGGCCCACCAGGCAGACCAGGCTTCCCTGGTACCAACGGGCAGAATGGACAACCAGGAGAAAGAGGTGGGAAAGGAAGATAACTTAATGATGAAGTGCTTAGAGTGCTTAGAGAAAGTAGTTTATTTTTGCATCATTAGACCAGAAAGGCTCTTTATTCATGCTCTCAAGAGTGTTTTAAATGCTGTTTGGCAAACTGCAGGCTGTAGCTTCCATCTAACTGTCATAAAACCCTGAGTGTCACTGAGATGGTCAGCCTTAGTTTTCCCATCTCTGCAGAAGACTTCTGAAATTGCTCTGGGCTTCTGATCACTTCTGTGACCAAGACCTTTTTTTTTCGGTTTTGTAGTTTGACCCGTCCGGAACTCTAGAACGAGTCCATGTGGTTTCACTATGTTCGTTGGTACAATCAAACTTTTAGAAATAGGTTTATACCTTTGTCCTAATCTATCCCTTACCATAAGTTCATCACAAAGATCTACAGGCAGTTCTTTGACCAGAATTTGGGGTAATACATCATATCACATTTGAATACTAATGTTCTTGAGAGGTTGCTGTGTTTTCACTTTGTAATTATGGGCTTTTGTGATTAGATTGATGGACTAAAAATATTTTTTTGGCCATACTCTGGTTTTCTCCCACAGTCCAGTGACATGTAGTTAGGTTAACTGGTGATTAAACTGCTCATAGGTGTGAACATGAGTGTGGATAGTTGTCTGTCTCTATATGTCAGCTCTGCGTCTGTCTGTGTCTGGCAAACTGTCCAGGGTGTAACCTGCCTCTACCTAGTTGGGATTGGCTCAAGGCCAGAAGAAAAGTGGAGACAATGGATGGACTTAAGTGTGTTCTTAAAAACATTTTCAAACATCTCTTCAAATAATCTGTATAGCAGATGTAAAAATTCCAAAATGTGTTTCAATGGTTGAATATATAAAAAAAAGATATAAGGTTTATCAAAACCACATTTCTGCACAAGAGGGGCCTTTGCCAAAAAAAAAAACAGGTCAAACAATTTTATAGCTGATGTCTCAATTTCATTTTTTTCTTGCTGTCAGATAAATAAATAAATCAGAGGAAGAGTAACCTCCAGAGCCAGTTGTTTGGATAAAGATAGTTACCGTGATGACTGTATAAATCTGCAGTGTTGAGATAAATGTTTTGGTATAACAGGAGTGTACAGATAGTGTGAGAGCTGTATTTATACAATAATCAAACGTAGTGCTAAGTGATGCACTTTCTTTGTCTACAACTGTTAGTGGCTCCATTTCTCCAGTTGGAGCAGCAACCGGCCTACTTGAGTACGTTATTTTGTGGCCACGCCTGATCTCTGACTCACCAGACAAACTCATAGTGAGGTCACTCAGAGCTCCTGCGAGGTTCAGTCCAGGCCAGAAGACAGTAACTCCAGTATGCATGAGGTCATTCCTCCACCACAAGTCCTTAGAGGGGAAACAGCCTTTATGAGGCTCTGTCTTCATCAGTAATATGTGCAACTCACGGACTTCTCAGTTTGTCTGTAAATGTCCAGCATGCTCATGTCCTCTGCAGTTCAGACCTTTGAAATCTGATCTAATGATCTTTAGCAACTCTCTCTGTCACACACACACACACACATAAACACACACACACAAACACGCTGAACTGAAACCAGAATAAGCCAAATATCTTTAAAGATGTATAGCTTATTTAATCATGATTACTGATTGTCTACATAGCACTCTACTCAATATAAGTACTTTTTAAGTTAAATTGACAAATTACATTCAATATAAACTCGTGCCCCCGCACAAAGAGGAGTTGTGGAGTCAGTCAGTCAGCCATCTTAGAAAAAATGTCATGAGACAAGCTTGCCAGTATAGAGGATAAAACTTTGAGTTAATGTCAAATGTTTTCTCCTCAGCCTTATTGTTCTTACTTCCTTGTCACCGATGCAATTGATTAAGTCAGTCATAAAAGCAGCGGGACAGAAAATCTGCAGATTAGAGTTTTATGTGATTCTCTAATATTAGTGTATGAAACATATTCCATTAGGTCATTCAAACAGCTGCACTACTGGATAGAAGCACAAAGCTGACTGTGGGTTTGTCATATCTTAGTAAACTGATCACCCGGGCATAATTTATCCAGCACATTTTCTACAGAAAATGCAATGTAAAACTGCTTTGTACAGAACTTCTCTAAAGCTTTACTTTTCTAAAAGTACCAATGAAACAATGTGAAAATTCTTAATTATAATTAAGTTGTATCAGTTCAGAGTTATTGAGATGTAATTATTTTTTATAAAATTTGTACTGTCTGTCTTTGTATTGTCTGTCTCCTATGTTAAAAGAAGTCATGAAAAACACAAATTTGGATTAATAGTGTGATCTTTTATCGTTTTTTGTTTTTTTTTGTGGAATGCACAATTTAAACTTTTTGGGCCTTAGATAACCATTAAACCAAACGGCTTTGAGGGAAAGTGTCTGTGAATGAACTGTGTAATAACTGATGCACATCATAGGGAGTCAGAAGCAAAAATGTTGGAAACCACTGAATTTGTACCTCGATCTGAAAACTAACTAGTAAATATAGCTGTCATAAATGTAGTGGGAACAAAAACATTCATGTAACTCAAAACTGTACTTAAGTAGAATAGTACTGGAATAAATGTACTTTCCATCACTGTGAAATTTTTTAGTGATGATCTCTTTGAACTGTGTGTTTGCAGGTCTTTCAGGAGAGAAGGGAGAGAGGGGAAATCCAGGCATTGGGAGTCAGGGACCTCGAGGACCACCTGGACCGCCAGGTAAGACACAAACATATGCATAGTCCTGATAGCGATAAACACACGCTGTCAATGTTCAGAAAACATCTGGAGGTGTAGCAGCTATTTCAAAACATCATTTAATATTTATTCAGTTCTGGACATTTTGTTTGTGGTGTTTTCAGTCTGAGTCTGTGCTACAGCTACTGCACAGAATGTTTTTCATTGTGTTACCTCTAAACAAAACCAAAAACATTTCAACAACAGAATTAAACAGCACAGAGACCTAATGTGTTTTGGATTAACTTTACTCGCTGTTGAATCTCTGTCTGAGAAAAGCAAGCAGACGTTTTGGACCGTGAATATAATTCTCTATATTGATTTTTCATGTGCTGTGCAGAGTTTGGGGTTTGTGTTATGAAAACATGTCAGTGCTGGGATTTTCTGTTTACTGTTGCGCGATCAATACTCACAGAACAAGCTGACAAAACTCCCAGGAAACTTTTCTATGATCAAATAACTGTTTAAAAAATCCACAAATATTTTTTTTTTGAAAGAGAGAAAGGTAATGGGGAGAGCTGTCTGTCTTTAGCTGCTGTGCTTTTCTGGAATATTTGAGGGATGATAATTTTAGTGCTTGGCAAATGAAACTCCCTTCAAAATATTGATTTCATATTTCTGCAGACTGCTGGAGTGAGTCCTGATGGAGCAGTTTTGTCCCGTGTACACAAACATGTAGCAAACAGAATCCTATGGCTACATTTCAGCTAGTGTTATTCCTGTGCATGCCCTCAGGGCATTCGCTATCATCTCCTTGATCCAGAAATGACAAGCAAAGCATTTGCTGCCCCGTGATGTTTTCTATGTCATGTCAGCATGACAGCAGAGAGGGGGGTTTAGAGAGATTGGAGAAGTGTCAGTACAGCTTCAGGTGCTACCTTGGATAGCACATTTTCAGTTTATGTTCCTACCTACTTTATCCCTTCTCACCAGGTGTCACATTCCCAGAGTTGTATTTAATGTTTACTAATGCGTGAGGAACCCGAGGACCAGGAACCTTTGAAGGAGCTTATTACTCTCTCTCTGATTCCACTAAGGGAACCAATGTCTATATATAGTTTCAGGGCTATAATTCAAATGCCCCAAAAAGTTCTTTGGTCAGGGGGGTGACCATGAATTATGGGGTGAGACCTGCAGTGCTGAAGTCACTGTTTGGTCAAATACCATTCAGCAATTTACACACCAGACATTTTTAAAAACCACACATAAAATGACCCTGATGGATGTGGAAATGCACATCACAAATCCCTCAAAGATTTTTTTTTTAGCCCAGAGAAGGTTCCTGGACTTTTGTAGTAAGTACCAGAAACTCTTTCTGGTGGAGAAACACCTTATTTGTGTATCTCACCTGCCTTTTAACACAAGCTTTCATTACATCTTCAGGGCTGCCAGGTGAAGGACGGACAGGCAGCCAGGGCCCACCTGGCCGGCCTGGTAACCCAGGACCATTAGGAAGGCCAGGGAATCCAGGCACCACAGGACCAGCTGGCCCACCAGGATACTGTGACCCGAACTCCTGTCTGGGATACAATGTTGGAGGTAAACAACCCTATTCTTCAGAATTTTAAAAGCATGTAATAAACTTTTACACACTATAATGAATTATAAGCAGATCTAAGGATTTGGTTGTCAACAATTATACGTTCAGCTCTGATGACATATATTATGACAGTGTTTCACTGTGTTGTCATTCATTGTGTTTTTATACCAGCCCCCACTTACAGATGTTTACAGCAAAAAATATAGTAATATGACATTTAATTTAACAAATGCTTATATCTGCTTCCAACAGCTGTATAGTGTGTTGTAAATCATTTAATAAATGCTTTTATTGTGTTAATAAATGCTCACCTGGGAGACTTAAAGTAAGTTATTTGACACGCACAAAGCTGTACCAGCACAGGTTGTGTGTCATATTAGCTGGGGTGAAAAAAATGCCCCAGTAAAATCCTAAAATATGAAGGCGTCTATTTTTGTCCTAAAAAAATAGGCTTAAAAAAAATAGACGCCTTCATCAGCTTTGTTTCTAAACACTGTAATTGTCAGAATATTTTCACATCACAAAAGTTTGGGAACTGCGGTAGACAAATGAACACAAAAACACATACTGTGTGTTGTGTTCTGGCATTTGAAATAAAAATAACATTCTGACTGAATATTTTTCTGAACAGTGAAAACACAAAATATCCAGACTATACAAAAACATTCTGTTGTTGATTTAGACGGTCCTTTTGCAACTCAGCATTAATTTTATTCTGTCATGTTATTCTTTTAAGAGTTTCCTTATAGTACTAACGAAGAATTCCTTCGTTTAGTGTTTTGTTTTTTTTGATATTTGCTAATTTGTCTTTGTCTGCAGCCTAAGCAACGTGACCCTGCCCAGTTTTTCCATTTTCCAAACCACCTTTATTATAAAACAGTGACATACTGTTGTCTCAGTGATGGGTGACTCCGAGATTCTTCTTGTAAACTTCAGAGAATTGGAGAGTAATCTGGCTTTTTATAGTTGTTCCACTGTGAAGTTTATATGTCCATGTCTACACTGATGGAGTAAGAAGTTAACCGTCATTGACCAAAGCATTTTGTCTATATTCAGGTCTAATAAAATATTCACACATGGAATCTGAATGTTCATACTGCTGAGGACCTTGCAGCTTTATGTGTCCACTGTCTTGTGGACATCACACATCTAACAGCTTTTGACAAGCTGTCCTGATGATATATCATCAGCTAAAAGTAGCTGATAAATGAGACATTACTTCATCCATCAAACCAGATTTATTTCATATAAAATGATTCCAGTCAGAATGTTTTTTTAATTTTATTACTTTGAAGAGTCTTGCCTGCCGCTTTCAGACACTGATTAAACAAAGGAAAAAGAAAATTGTTATTCTAAAATGCGGTA
>OMLM01004853.1:73276-90031 GCA_900302695.1 Helostoma temminkii
ATTTTGAGACACAAATGTGAAGTTGATAGGTCAGTAACTCGATAATAAGAGTTTCAGTGCTGCTTGAAGTCAAGGAAGTACAGTAAAATGTTGCCCAGGCTATAGGACAAATAATTAATGTAGCTTTTTTTATTTTAAAAGTAATAAAAAATAAAACAAAGTTATTTATGTATTGTTTCTGGCTGTAGTATGCCTTGTACCCTTGTGAGAGCTGTTAATTCATACAAATTTAATAAAAATAGGCTAAATTCAACAATAGCATGATTTTGCATGCATATACATAAAATGGTACAATCTTGTATCATGAACTGATTTCCTCTCTCAATATCTAATTTCTTTTCTTGCAAGGCATGTTTTTCCTGGTCTACTTTGGACAACACATGTTGATGTGACACTGTTTCCTGTGTTGGAAATTTTTGTTTGTACTTTAATCTACATAAAGTGAAATTGAGATCTTACACATTTTCAGCATTCATGTTTACATAACTGTTCTAAGTGGAAGATGATACATATACTCTTGTATATGCATCATCGTCCTCTAAGATGTCCAACCTCCAAAACCACAACCCTACAGCTGGGAAAGTTTCTGTCTGAGTTTTCAGAGGGTTAACACTCTAATCTCTTCTCTTCCTTGTGTTCCCCTCCCTCTGTCTTTTTTTCTGACTGAAGTTCAGCGGGATTATGGGAATGACTATTGAGGAACATTCTACAACCATCCTCTTCCTCCTCTGCTCACCTCCCTTTATCCTTCCATCTGTGCCCTGTACATAACTGGAGAAAACTGAGGAAATTGATAAATACAATGATTCCCTCAAGGGCTCCATATTTCTTGGGATGGATAATTATTCCTGACCCCAGTGTTTGACATCTAATCCCTGCAGCAGTGGTTTTTACATTTTGGTTCTCTGGGTACCCTTTTTTCCTTTTCCAAATTACTCTTGCAAACCCGCACTTCATTTTTTTAGGACCATGTGTTAAATTATGAAATGAAATATTAATAACAACATGAATATTTGTATTTATAAATGTTTAAGTTAAATGCAACCTTGTGCAGGTTTTTGAAAGCATTATTCACACCGGATATTCAGTTTATTAGCTAAATTAGTTATTTTTACTTTCACGATGTGACTGTCTATGACAATAACCACCACTGATCGCACTGTGCTTTAGTGCTCATACATATGCTTTGCTGCAGCAGCCTTCATCTTTGCTAGACAGTTTTATCTCTTGTGCAAAGCATTTTTCCCACAATTTTTGGGGAAAAAAATGAACAAAATCTAGGCAAAATAGGGTAGAAACTAGCTTAATTTTCATTAACCCAATCAAAGGTTTTTATATATCTGCTTGTGCACAGTCCCAGAGGCGTTCAGTGTCACAAAAAAATATTATTCTTAAAATCATTTAGCTTTGCTGTAAATGCACACCTTAGTCTGTGCATGGCCATTACTGCTGATTACTGTTCAGACTGCCATTCAGCTTTTTTTGTAACCTTTAAGTACCACATTGCTTCTTTGTTACTAATGGAGGCTTTAAGGTGGTTGTAGTCCAAAAGCCATTCTAAGCTTTGCTCCATGTGTCACTACAGTGGTGGTCTTATGTCAAGTTGTAGTGATCCAAAAACATGCTTTCAAACTGACCCTAAATGTTCCCACAACCCCAGTCCAACCCCTGCCCCACGGCGGCTACCAGCCGTACAACCCTGCTGCAGTGGCTTACAACAATGACCAAGGAGAAGAAGAGGAAGACGAGGAAGAGCAGGACCCCTACTACCACCGTGGTTACCCCTCTCAGTACTACCCTCAACGGCCTTCTCAAGTCGCCTATGGTTACCGCTCGGGCCCCACCCACTCAGAGGACGTGGAGCTGAGGTCACCTGGTGTCGCTAGAAGGTTTTCACGAGATGTCGTCACGGACGAGACTGAGGAGGAAGGACTTTAAGGAAAGGATGGATTCACCTAAAGTGCTTGAGCCCTGCATGCCACAGCACGCACACAGATATAGGAAACAAATAAGACATAAACATCTCCCATCTGTGTTGAGCCACTCCTCTCCGTGTCTGCAGTGGTTTGCTCCACCAGGTGAAACGGTGTAAATAACTCTTGTACGATATCTCTGTAAAAGGGAAGTCCGAAAAGTGCCTGATCTATGTTAGCATCGTCCAGTGGTAGTGTAAAGGTAAGATCTGTTTCTTCCCATCTTACTGATTTCAGGACTAATCCCTTCTTTTTGTGTGAAGCTGCATGTCTCCTTTGAGCCAACCAGTAAATAAGTGGACACGTGTACAGCTCAGTTATTTTAAATCCCAGGACAAAATGGCAACATTTGTACAGGCTACTTTTTATATGAATCACGTTCTCCCTACTAAATGTTTTTGAAGTTTCTTCTCTGCACAGTGTTCACTTTGCTTCTATTTACCTTTTTTTTTTTTTTGGCAACATTGGAGAAGCCCTACAGGACTGTAGAAGCAGAAAGATCACATTATGTTTAATCTTACCTTAACACTGTGGAACACAAGTGTATCTTTTCTTTCTAGTTCTCGTTTTTGTTTAGCAAAACAATCTGGCATTTGTACTGCAATATTTTATTTAAAGACAGAGTGTCCACTCTGGGTTTTAACACTTGTAGTGAATTTAAAGGATGAATTTGTGTTGTGTCTTGTAATGCTGCTCCTGCACTGTAGTCTGGAAAAAACAAGCACTAAATGTTCAGCTGTGAGCAGGCCCTGGTTTAATCAAGATTTGAACTGTCAAACATGAGCAGTTTTAATAAGGAATGTGTCTCACCACCACCTCCTTTAGTACAGTATGGACTTATTTATTTTCTATTGTTTGCTTTTATAACCAATAAATCTGTAATGAGAATACAAAAGTGTTGTAGACAATTTGTTTCATTTTTACAACAGAATGAGGTCAAACTAACTTGATGTTACAACAATTATGTGACAAAAACAGGTTCATTAAACAGCTTAACTCATTTTTTAATTCAGATAAAAAAAATATTTATATTAGACAACAGTATGGACATGTTTAACACACTCAAGACAAATCTCAGCATTTTCTGACCAAAGTTACTGATAGCCTGAACGTTGTCATGGTAACACATTAACTGGTTTACTGTGAACCCACAAACCTTCAAATGTAGGATCAGCTCTAATAGACGTCATTTTATGGGCCAGATCTGATCATTTCATGCTTGTATAAGAAACGGGAAAACCCACAGAATCTGATTTCTCTGATCAGAAACGAACCATGTGCTGCTCCTGGATTATTCAGCTCTGCTCTGGTGAAAGGCAACACAACTGACAGGTTTTACTCTGTTTACCCCACAGAGACTGGGACAGAGTGTGTGAGGATGCTGGCATCTACACTGTGACTTAGTACTGCTTTAGTAAAGCCCAGTCAAGACTTACTGCCAGTTCTGGAGCTGAAAGAGCCAGTGCTGTTGCCTAGATTTACACAGACTTTGTTTTTCTAATGTTTTGTCTGACCGGAGAAAATCTGTTTTTCTGTTTAAAACCTATAAAACCTGTCTTGCAACTGACCTTTACGAAACTTTGTCTTTCATAACTACCATAACTGCAGCTATAATTGATGATGTTGTTGCTTCCACTAATGTTAATGTGAAAAAACCTTTGCAGCTTTAGTCAGGTCGGGCAGCTGTGATTTCATTTCATCTTGAAGTCCTCGGGTCTGTAGAGAAAACACAGGACAACACATTAGTATGGGGAGGCATAAAAGTGTGGAAAAAGAACCCATTACATGGGAAAAGATAGAGAGAGTGACAGATGAGAAACAAGACAGAGCTTATTGTTTTTTTTTCTAAAATGAGACCAGGAATGGCATCCTTTGGTTTGTTTTTTTTTTCCTTTAATGTTGAACAGAGATTGCAGCAAACGTGCTGTACTGGATGCGATACAAAGTAGAAACAGGATATTATAGTGTAATGGCTCTGCTATCAAATCTAGCGGTATGTTTATGATTTTTCTATGTCTGAGCCCTTGTTTGTGTTTTAAGAGTTGCATGTGGAGAAAATGGCTGCATATGCTATAATAATCTTTTTGCTCATGCTCCAAGGTTTTCCTGAGAGAATATTAACTGTGTTTAATAAAGGGTAATGATTGAATCGCCCTTGGTGACCTCATCCCCCCTCCCCTGACATACACACGATCAGTAAAATGAATAAGACAGCATGTGAGTGAATATTAACTAGGCTAAGGCCCATCTCTTAAATAAGCCAGGATTGGCTTGACCTTGACGACCACACAGCGACAGGCTTGAGCAGACTCACTGATTGGCTGAGGAGATTGGACCAGTAAACAATAAGAAGTGGTTCATTTATCATCATGCGTACACACACTGACAGCAAGGCTGAATGCAATATAGGCATGCGTACACATCTGTACAAGACACACAAACATGGGAATGTAACAGAATGGAAACTGTTTTTGAATCAGAGCCTCATGTAAATTTGGTTATTTCACTTCAGACATTCATGCCAATTGTAGGTTATGTTTTGTTTAAATGAATTTCAAGTACCAGATGGAGGGGTTTACCACAATGAATCCTCATATTGTGTTGTTTGTGGGTTTATACAGTAAATTCAAAAACAGCAAAACAGCAATTCTCTTGTGGTAACTAAACATTCACATTCTGTGTTTTTTTTTTTTTTTTTAAAACCAAGTTTTTAGAATCTGAAATTTGTAGGTTTCTCGTCCGTCTTAAAGCAATTATCAGGTGCCCGTATAAACACTGAAAGAGGTCTTACATGCTCTAATCAGTGGAAGTGACAGCAGCCAAAATCCACAGAAATGCACTCTTTGTGCTTTCCTGAAGAACATTTCCCTGGCGGCTACAGTGGAAGTAAAGTAATAAGGAGGAATTTGTACTAAAAACACAGCAACTTTGGAAGATTTCAGATTATTGTGATTAATTTGGAAGTTTGAATCCCTATGTTGCCTTCAGATAAACATTATGTTTACATGGAGGAGTGTGGGATTTGGCCTCCATCACTTAAAAGGAAGCATCTTTTTAATGAAGGGCATTAAAAGAATGATGGTTACAGCAAGTGAAACCTCTATCAATGTTCACTGGGGAACTTGACTGCAGAAAAATGAAAAATTGTAAACCTACCATTAATAAAATAAAAATAAACCTTAATATGATTCATATGAATGGTATTTTGTTTGTAGTGCTCACAACATTGACATACTTCATTTAGAAAAGAATCAACAGCAACAATATTTCCAGAAACTGTGCCCCTGCTGCTCAACAAGAACAAATTCAACAGTTTTCATAGAGTCCATTTCTTCAGTATAAAGTAGTTCCAATAAAAACTGTTGACACAGAGGTCTGAATTACCAAAAGAAACCGAAACGTTGTTTCTGGAATGACACACTGCAGTTTAATTTAAAAAGAATAATACTGTTAACACATATTAAGGACTGTAAATAAAATTCCATTCATCTCTATTGCACTGAGAATAAATCAAACCAGAACTATTGCAGTAGGGCTACTGTGCATGTCACTATCATATTTTTCATCATTGCAGCAAATCAACATGGTGAAATATTTTCAACAACCTGGTATGTCAAAGCATGTTGACTAGATAAACAATCGAACTACTGTGTGTGTGTCTGAGGCTCTGCTAAGGCATGGGCCACAAAGCACATCCTTTTTTTTTTAACCTCAAAGACTTGAACAACGCTGAAGGACTTAGGCAACTGCTCCTGCGGATGAAGAAGTGACCCTGACCTGGATAAGCAGATGGAAGATGGACAAATGGATGGATTTATGGATAGTAAGTCAAGTGTTGAGCAGGTGGAGGACAGCGTGCTCTCAGTTAACCTGTCAGAATGATGTTTACTACAGGTGAGGCCAGAAAAATGCAACAGGAAAACATTATGACAGCAAACTGTAGGTCACAATGTCAATCTAATCTCTAACTACAATATACTTCGCTCAGAAAAGCCATGAATATGATTATGCCAAATAACAGATGTTCTTTCACACCCTACAGAGAAACCTTGTATCAAACAGTCGGGGTATGGTGGAAGTCTCTCCTCGAGTGTTTGTGACATTTTACCATCTATGCTTAAAAGGTCTGGCACAGCACCTAGGTCAGGGGAAAAACTTATCACAGAAACTTATCTAAGTTTCTTAATTTATCTAAGTTTCTGTGAAACACAACTGCTGACACACAAACTTGGAAGCTTCTTGTATTGCAGAGTATGGTGATGTCTTATGCTCATAAGATACACAGATTACACTCATGAAGATTTTCAAGGAAGCCAAGCTTGCACTATTGCAGGTAAAAATCTGAGCTGAAAACCACATACATGCTGTAATTAAAAAAGGGAAAGATGATAAATTTTGGTAATAGAGTTCCTAAATCCAATAAATTTTAAAATTAGTGACTATTTACATAAACCAAGGCTATTCATCCTTGTATATTATGTCACATACCGACAGCTCTGTGTTGACCTGACAATCATTCACACCACAGCCCCATGTGTTTGTAGTTATAATGAAAAATGTTGCATCTTATTTTTTCCTGCACAAGAGGAAAGTATCGGAGTCAAACTAGCCACAAAATGAGTTGGCAGACTTTTAAATTGGATCTATTCATGCATATGTTGCCTAGTAAAACCGTGAGAACAAGCAGCTCTGGACCACTTAACTCCCTAAACTCATTAACATAAAGATTGTACTGCACTGGTTAATGGTCAGTAGCAGCACGCACTGCGACTATGGTCTACAGTATCAAGTCCAACGACATAGCCCACATGGGTAAAAATGTGCCAAATGAAAATGCCAATTTGCAATTTGTATGTCTTCTGAATGTAAAATACAGAAACATGCCATTTAACTCAAACACACATGATATCATCTATTGCTACTTGGTGACAACAACTGGATCACAGAGGCAGGCTGGCGGGGAATACACAAGAATAGAAAAAGTAGTAGTAGTAGTAGTAGTAGTAGTAGTAGTAGTAGTAGTAGTAGTAGTATTAAGAGATGGTACTCAGTTTAACAACACCTCCTCCTGGCTGCTCTAGTTGAGTACAAGACATAAAAAGCTGATTGTGCTTGTGTATTGTTCATCATATTGCAGGTAAAGGGGAACAAGTGACATAAAGATGAGGAAATTATTCACAAATAAGTTGAAGTGATGGGTTAGCATTATCATAAATATTATTTTATGTTTAGTTCAGTCATCTGAATTCAAATAGAGATAATGTTCTATATTTTGCAAGAGTTTAAACTTCTACCAAAGAACAAACTGCAAAGTGAAGAAAACTGTAGAATTGTCTACTTGATAACATCTAAGCATGAGATATTACACGTAATTGTAATACATTATCATTTTGTTTTTCGTTTTCAGTGACACTGAGTTTTAAATTATGGGCTGAAATAATCACCACCATTGTTCATTTGGCATTAACGGATAGAGGCCCAAACACTCAATATAAACACACTCACACACACTAAAGTCTTTGAAAGCGAGACAGTGATAAAGGTAATGAGTCACTGATGCAATTTTTTGTGTGTGTACCACATGTACTGCATTTAGCTGCTCGTGTATTTATTTTATGCTGTGTCACGTGTCCTGTGTTTGAAAGCAGACTTTGTGTGTTTTTCCACATACGGTGTCCACAGCCTGGGGAAGGCATCTATCTCCTCTTGGGTGTATTCACTGAGTTTTCTAGGGATTGCTCTGGGCTGAGGCAGCTCTTCCGTCAGGTTGGCTCGAATGTCATCCGGAAGCTCCTAGTGAGGGGTGGAGGGAAGAAACTGTTAGGCAAGACAAAAAAATTCAAAGAGAAAGGCACCACAAATGCGGCTCAGATATTCAAACATACTGTGGACTCCATTTCCCTGCAAGCACATGACCAGCCTTAGAGGAAGTGTCATTTTTAGACATTGTCACTAGCATAAGTCTGTACTTTTGGCAATTTTCCTGGCACCAAACAAACCTGATGCAGTAGAGAGGCATGTCTTAGGCAGCATTTAAGGTGATTAAGCAGCAGTTACTACTCTCCAATTGCCCATCCCAATTATGTTTTGCAAATAGTTGCATATTTGAAGCACATTTAATCAGCAGTACCACAAAATATACATCCTATCACTCTGTTAGCAAACATGTTTTGAAACCAACTTCACTTTTTTTAAAATCTCCAAAGCAATTTTCAAACATTGAAATAGACAAATTCCACATGAGACAATCTGTTAAGTGCAATCATCTCTAAATGAATTCCAGACACGACTGAACCCGTGAATACAAGACATGACCCGTGATTAAATATAGATTCAGAGCTGCTGATGGTCAGTGAAGGCAAAGGTTCAGGGCGCAGAAGATTGTCAGGGTGCACAACAACAAGATGTAATAAATGATAAACTCATTAGAAACCCATGATAGTTCATAAAAGGGCAGAAACAAGTTCCATAATTTCAGTCCATTATGTTGCTTTTTTTTTTTTCTTCTGCTAAGAACCAACTCCATGTATTCACTGCTGGCACAGCATGGACATCTAAATTATGTTAATCTTTTATTGAAACACTAGAATTCAATGTTAACTGACTTTGTGCTGTTGCTTAATGCTAATTAGCAGGAGTTTAAATTAATTTACTTTTAACCTAATTGTTGGCACAAACTCTAGCAGCTTTAGTTTAGACTTGCACTTTCCATTGCTGACAGTCACTTTCATGTATGTCCATTACAGGTGGGTGGGATGTACAGATAAATTTAAGGAACAGGTAAATAGTTATGGCTAAAAGGTAAAAACACCAAACTTTCAATAAATACTTATATGCAGTTTTACACTGTGTGAACTGTTGTGAACTGCAGACTACAGCTGTTAACAAGGCTCATGAAAACATTCTGCCTGTAATTAGGGATGAGTCTAATGTCGAGACAGGTATCTAAAAAATTCAACATTTTGTTCTTGTCACATATACTCAGAAATAACAATAGTGCTCTCACATGGACACAAATTACATCCTGTTAAACCTTGGGCAGAGCGCCCAGGTCAATTAACAGCCTGTCAAGTAGTTTTTTTTGTTTCAGTTCATTTCAAAAGTTGTGATGTGTGAAGCTGGTGTTGGCCAATGTAATTTTAAACAAAATTTAATGCTATTGCCAAACATGTTTTCTGCAGTAACCACTGCAACAATGACGCAATGCAGTTTTCTCTTTTCAACACAGTAGCAAAAGGATAGTTTGACACAGCTGTTAACAAAAATAACACTGACATCAACACACATTTCATTATTTACACATCTAGTAAATACATCGAAGGAAACAATTAAGTTGAACTAAATATTTTAAAAAATGTGTTAAGCTGATATTAATTGTAGAAGGCAAAACATAATTTAGAAAACCTTGACCCAGAATGAGGAACGATGAATTGGCAATTTTCTGGACCTATATCTGCATAATTACATCAGTTCACCCTTACTCATAATTTGCCCTCTTGTTGATCCTTAATAAGCCTGGATAATTAAGATGCGCATTTGTCAGCTCAGAGAGGAACAGAGAAACAAGACTTACTTCATCAGAAAAGATGTGTAATCGCTGCATCATGGTACGTCGGTGCAGGTTCTTAGGCAGCATGCCATACACTGCTAACTTCACAATCTGGTGAGGAAAAAGCAGATTGAAAATGTTCATATACAAATGGATCACAGTTTTTTGTTAAAACAAAAATAAAATAAAAGTAGTTCAGTATCTATGGCAACCTTACATAGTTATCTCCTACATCTGTTTTCAAAACATGACACAAATTCAACTGGGACAGAAAAGCTGGACAAAGATATTGGACCCAGATGTTGGATGTTGGACAGAGGCAGCACTGACAAATCATTCATCTGCCCAATATTATTCCTCTCTCTTCTCTCTCCAGACCTCATTTCAACCAAACCACCATCAACACACACGTCTGGTCACCAACTGGATATAAACCTGCATCAGCAAAGAGCCAACAGCAGAGTAAACTTATCTCTTGGTTTTGTAAACTACAGAGTGGGAACCGGTGCAGATTCAGGTACTTTTAATGATTCCCACTTGACAAGAGTGATTTTACAGTACCTCTATTAGCCCACACTAGCTGCAGTTGACATGTTAAATGATGCTGAGCAGCACTGTTGCTAGTGGAACATCAAACATTGTGGACTCATGGCCTTAAAATCAGTATTAATGTTACACAGTCCCTGTACTCCTCTGATTAAACAAAACAGGATTTACACATTTTGTACAATGTGGGCCAGGCTGAGCAAAAAGGTCAGTCAAATGTTAAAATGAAGCAGCAGGCATTAATGGATAAAGACACTTGCTCATTTATATTTTTTCTGTCATCAAATGTGATGAAAATACCAAATCTAACAAGGTTTCATGCAATTACTCCACACTTTCTGACACATTTGTGGCACTAAACCTCAAGCCTATTTAAGTTTTGAGACATATATTAGATGCAGGCTAGGGGTGGGGTGATTAATCAATGTAATCGATTATGAAAATACGTCCATTTATGTAACGTGAGTAGAAAGTAAGATGGTTGTGTGTAGTAAGAGCATGGAGTATGGTAAAGAGCGAGTGAAAAAAACAGCAGCGATCATCCAAAGTATGGAAGTATTTCAGAATCAGAATCAGAATCAGAAAGAGCTTTATTGCCAAGTATGCCTGCGCATACAAGGAATTTGTTTGTGACATTAGCTTCCAGTGTACAGAGACAACAACACAGACAATAAGAAAATTAAAAATAAGGTGATATGGTGATCAAGCTAAGACAAAACAACATGATGCTCTGTGAGCTCTGCAAATTAGAAATCATAACAGTAATACCACCATCATGCAGGTGTTAGACTGAAATAGACGTGTCTATTTATGTACCTATCTTAAATAATCTATAGATTAATCAATTAATTGGAAAAATAATAGATAAATAGACAACAAAATAATCATTAGGTGCAGCCCTAATGCAGACAGATTACAAATATATAGTTTTATTAAAACGGCATCTGTATGGTATAAAACAGATGCAGACAGATCAATTCACTGTATCAAGCTATGGCTAAACAGACATACTTTCAGCTCATAAGCCTTTGCCAAAGCCCTTGGCAAAAAAAAAGTACAGTGTGCAGATTACATCAACTCCTGAATGTAATTATCTGCTTGTATGTGTGTTTGTGTAAAATGGCAGGCTCTTCTTGTAAGATTGTGAAGGGGCCATAACTCTGAAACCATGAATGTGCATCACAAGCTCCAGGAAATTATCCCTTAACGGACATTCTTGTACTGAGTTTCATCAAACACCACCACCAGGGTAAATCCACTGCGGTTTAATCAGTTTTCTGCACAATCACCACATATGAAAGAAAACAAATATCAAACTACGTTGGTATAACTGCACTGGCATTTCTGACATTTTACATCTTTAACAGCAAGAAAAATAAAAACAACACTTACGGCTTTTGGGTCTTTGTGGTGAAGCTGGGCAGCCGTGACTTGTTTAAATCCACCTGGATACCTTTAAAAAAAAAAAAAAGAAAAAGAAAAAAGACAAGCCAAGTTAAACCAAGTTCTAATAAACTAAACAGTGCCTGGACCTTCAGCCAAGAACCAGATTATATGAATCCAAAGAGCATCAACATCCTTGAAACTTCTCTTGTAGACCACTTACAGTTTTTTCATTCATATAAAAACTTTACAAAGTAAAAATAAGTTTAAATTGAATTTATTTACAGAACTTGTGACTGGAATCAATTAAACATCATTTACTAAATCCAGGACTCAGTGCTTTGGGAAAATGATGAAAATATGCAATAGTTCTATCACTATGAAAGAGCATTCTGTTTTTGACTTCTATTACTCAAAAAAATAATAAACAAAGATGAATTATGATGGACATTTGTGATGGTAATTCATTTTAAAGCAGCCAGGGGACATATGAGCATCTGATGCAGATGTGAGCTGCTTTGAAGTATTACTTCTTGAGAAATACCCCCACTCTACAAAGTACAGTAAATGCATTCATTTAATCCCGATTATCATTCTTATGGGAACTTATCACAACAATTAAAGCCTTACAAAAATAAGAAAAAACATATTTGAGTCCCACATAGGATACACAATACTAGACCACACTCAAACTAAAAAACACTTTTTTTTTTATACTAACATGCAATCACACTTCATTTGTTTTCCATTTTCCTGTTAGATGTGATCTTTTTGTAAGGAATGAATTAATATAAAAAATGCAGGCAGTGCATATTCCCTTACCCAGTATGTGATGAATATACTTTCTGCTCCCATTTGTTTCCAGAGAAAGCTATGTGTTTGGTGTTTATTACTACCACATGGTCACCGCAATCACCTGCAATGAAAAGAGACCTCACAATTTTCATATACATAAAAAAAAAATATATAAGCAAGAAAGGTTTATCTGTAACACAGATACAAATAGTCTACTGTTAATCACACCAAAACAACTGCAGTCCTCTGCGTAACAAGAAATTTGCTAGTGACAGAAGTATGATGACTTATGACTCATGGTGCAACTGCTTGTGTGATTGTGTACTTCTGTAATATATTTTCTTTTACTTTTATTTATAATTTTTTCTCTAAATCTAGATCGCGAACACTGTATTTCTTGATATTCTTTTAAAATCTATGCTGCTGTAACGTGGAAATATCCCCTCTGTGGGACGAATAAAGGTTTATCTTATCTTATCTTATAGAAAACATTTTAAAATTTGAATAATGAATACTACGTGAATACTCATTTGCCACAAACTACTCAAATACCTTCACTTTTTTGGTATGCAGATTTACACATACATTTGAAATAAATTTAATTTTAATTTCAATCAATGTATACCCAAAAAGCCACAATGACATGTTTAGATGTAAAACCCATTTTGTCCTGTAACGAAACATTTTTCATTTTGTCATTTTGTGAGAGTAGACTAACTGGCTAAATGACCCTTTCATTCATTTAAAATGTAATCTACAAAAACAGCGTGCTAAACGGCAAAGGGATATGCAGGTATTTCTAAAGTTAACCTCTACTGCCATCAGGTGACTGCTGCATGTCACAACAACCCTGTAACGTCATAGTGGACCATAGTTTTATTATACGTATTTATCACATACAAACACATGTATACATGCATATGTGTCCCCTGTTGCATATTTAGCTCACTACTCACTCAGTGCATGGTAGATAGGTTTGTGTTTCCCCTGTAATCTAACAGAGCACATGGTCGCAATCTTTCCAGGAGGCTGCATCCTGGCATCGATTAGGAACCAGGAGCGGGCGAAGGTTGCCCATTGCTGAAACAAGGGAGGGAGAAAGAATGGGCTTAACAAACTAAATAGAGTGAGATTAACATAGCTTTAACGGTGCGTCAAACAGAAAGACCTTCCACACAAGACATTTTAACATGTCACAATGTGAAAAACCACGTCATGGAATTGTGCACGCAGCGTCACTGTCACAACTTTGTGCAACACTTGAATAAACTGAGCTATCACTGATACCATTAGTAACACCCGTGGTTTTCCTAAATGTCTGCTGTGGAATAATTAATGGCACTATACAAAGTATATGAATCTACCAATTATAAAACAATTTAATTCATTTAATTAAAAAAATACTTCATTTCTAACGTGTTCACATATTCGACTGCGTTGTTTCTCTCCTGGTTAACCGCTGTGACATCCACATCGCATACATCGCGGCTAGCTCGTTAGCAACGCTAGCAAGCAGCACATTTGGGCCAGACGGCATGTGTTTGCGTTACATTACACACATAATAGTCAAATTGTGGGATAAATATAACATAATATAATGTATAATTACCTGGGCAGATCTTGAGAAACTTGACATTTCGATAACACCACTAACACATCCTCACAACATTTGACCCTCAATGTGAGTGAAGTCCGTCTGGTAATTTTACCCGGTTGAAACAAATTTTAAGTCTTCGCCGTTCCTGTGTACAACTTTATCCATGTTTAGCTGATGTGGCAAAGTATGTAGTCGTTCCATTAGTACGCTCGTTTTTAAAGGTTGGCACACCTCCATAATAACTTTGAAATAAACACTTACTGAAAATCGATTTAGCTTTTAATATTGTGCTAAATGTAGCAATATTTTCTACCCGGTCTTGTTTTGATGTTGCACCAAAATACACTTCCTTCCCAGAATAGACAGAGAGCGGGGAAATTTGACAGGCACGACAAAGTAATATTAGTTTTGACTTGATTTTTTTAAATTTAGAAGAGGGTCGTCTGTAACAGTTTGTTTCGCCTGTCAAAAAAGGATTTAGCCATAGAATATTACCAATTATCTGATCCGAAATGAGAACTTTAGAGGAGGTGCAGGCCACACTGCAGATCGCCAAACTGAAAGAAGAGGATCTACAGAAAACAATCCACTGTTTGTCTTTTGGGGAGAATGTTTCCTCAGCAGATTACTGTCTGATGGAGCTGGACGACACACTGTGCAAACAAATAGAAGCTGGCCAAAGGTGAGGTGTTAACAATGTGAACTGGTGTGCCTGTTGAGTGTTTCTAGTGGCGGTTCGGTTCTGCTCATCAGTTTCACGGTCAATTAAGGTAAAGACGTAAGCTATCAAAAAGGTTATGTAATTTAAAATGGTAATGATACTATGCAAACTGCTGTCTTATTACACACAAATGATAAATTAGGTTCAAGAGGAAGAAAACAAACAAAAAAGGGCACTATTGGTATCGATATGGACATACTTTAATGTGATATTGTCAACTAGCTCTCACACTTAGTTTCCACTCTTTTCCAGCCTGGTGATTCGGGGGGATAAGGATGAACGTGCCGTGCTCTGTAGTGGTGACAAAACCTATGATCTCAAAATAGCCGACACCTCAAACCTGCTGCTTTTTGTGCCAGGATGCAGAACACCAGACCAACTCACAAACAGCCAGGAACACTCTCATGTGGTTCACGCTCAGGTATGGAACCAGTTCATACAATGACTCACAGATACCTGCCTTACATAGTGTAACACTTCCCCACATTCACTAATAATATCCTACTTCTGTTGTAGATTTGGGGATTTTGTAGCAGCTACTGGGAACTGAAGAAACAGCGTCCTAAACTGAAGAAACTGAAGAAGCTTTTAATGGAGAATCCTTATGAAGGACCTGCTTTAGGAGGACAGGAGAACACAGAGAACAGGGTAAATCATATTTCACAGTGAAGACATGTAGGACTCAGTACATAGAGCATGAATGTTGCACTATTAATAACCATGTTATAAACAGTAGATATGAAATGTTATTCCTCTGTGTTTATTTGTTGCCAGTACACAATGCAGGATCTGCTGGGGAGGATTCAGGCCAGTGAAGAGGAGATAACGACCCACCTAGAGATCATCCACGCCTGTCAGATAGATGGTAAACTCAAGATTTGTCAGAACTTATTTAATTAAACGTGTTGTTAAAACATACTGAAAAGCTGTACATTTTAGTACAGTACGTGTGAGATGCATTTGTAAATGTTTTTCACTCTTTTTTGTTCACTAAATAAATCCACCAGAGACCTTATTTACGAAGCACCTCACAGTAGGAATCACTACTCACTCAGTAGTGGACCTGCCGTGCAAGGTGCTGGCCTGACCCACCAAGAGCAACTTGGTGTTTGGTGATACAGAAATAGAATTAATATAAAGTACAGCTAAAGCTTTTTATATTTGTTTCTGTTACCTATGGCTTTTTGCAAACATAAAGACTTCCCTTGAAAACTGGCATCGACTGCAGCTCTGACTCTCAGAAAACAGTTATATCACACAGTTTCCTGCAAGTAGCCCTACTCCTTAGTTTATGAGGAGGCCTCATAAAAAAGGGTATCTGTAGTCCTAAGATGACACACGTTTCCTTGGAGGGATTCTGAGACTCTTTATAAATGCAAGTCCAGACATTTATTAATGTACCTTTCCTTCTTCCAGGATACTGGCGTGTCCTGGACTTTGACTATGAGATGAAGTTGCTTGGTCATGTGACTCAACTGGTGGATTCTGAGTCATGGCTTTTCAATAAGGTTCCCCTTGAAACTTGCCTGGAAGAGTTATCTCCACTGGAGCCCAAGTAAGTTAACCTCTGTCTTCCTTAACTCACCAATAGACATCTATAACATTACCAAAGTTATATTCGAGTTGATTTTTCAGTGGCAGTGCGTCTATAAGCAGTTTCTTTTTTTTACACACAGAGAAATGATTGAGCACTGCCTGAACTGCTATGGGAAACGTTACACTGAAAACGGTAAAAAAAACCAAAAAAACAATGATGTCATTTAATTAATGAACTGTTAGTAGAGTCTTACACAAGCTGGAATTAGACAGACATTTAAAATGTCTGCAAACATCTTTCTATCCTCTCTACATACAGGGAAAGTGTTTTATGCTCTACATGAGGATAAAGTATGTCGAGGTATGGCGCTACTGCTCCTGCAGAATGCTGTCAAGTTCAACCTGAGGGAGTTTCAGGAGGTTTGGCAGCAGAGTGTGCCAGAGGGCATGAGCACAAGACTGGACCAGCTAAAGGTTAGATTATATATTATATCTTACATACTGCATTCACAGAAACAGATGGTCATTTTTCTTACAATTGTTTCTTACATTTACACTTGTAGTATACACATGCATGTTAATATAAAAGTCTAAAATGCATTAAAAACATTTTTTTTCAATATAATAATCAAAATATTGGAATTTGTATTTGTAT
>OMLM01004854.1:7040-48210 GCA_900302695.1 Helostoma temminkii
TGTGTGTGTGTACAAGTAGTGTCTACCTCTACATTTCTTCTAAGAAATTGGCCTGGGAACTGATTGACTTTAATGTCTACACTAGAGGATGTAATTACTGCTTGTAATGACCAGAGATAGACACTTTTATTCAGATTTACCAGACTCCTCTACCAAACATTTGCAAGGAGATGCAACATCTGCTAAACACATGTATGAGAGATCAGTTTATGTTTTATATTTAGGCCAAGATATTTATTGAATTAAAGAAGCAGGTAATCACTGACATGTTGATGATGATGGTAATAATGTTTTGTTATTGTTCCCTTCGTTTTAAACCTGTTACAGGTATATTCATTCACTCTATGTGTAATATTATAATTTGTGTTTTGCAGCAGATTTAAAAAATTAAATATTGTCATGCTTCTTGCTGGATTTACCAGCATTACTGATTTAAACAGAAGGAAGCAGGTTTTTCTGTGTTTTCAATAATAGTGGTGTGGCCCTTGAATCATGAATCTAATGAAGGTGCAAGAGGGAGAATTGAAGTCATTCTCTATCATGAAGTCTTGTTTTTTATTACCTTACTTTAGTAAAAGAGAGCAGTTCTGTTATTCTCACATTCTCTTTCTTGGGCTAAGAATGTCATGTGACATAATACTTCAGTGCAGGAGATAACCCTTTCACACCTTGTACACCTGATATCATGCAGTATACCTGCACTAGCCTTATTTTAATTCACACGAGGATCACTTTAGCCGAAAATGCGATTAATTGAAGATGAATAAACAGATGAGTAAAGTGGTGGCCAGTTAGGTGTCTGCATAAATATCAGTACTTGCTTCTGCCCTTCTGCAGCTTCCATTCTTTTCAGAACACCCTCTGTGAATGTGCATGTTTTTCTTTGACAACCTCAGAATGCATGTACAACATCTCCTATGAACCGAGATGTCTTTTATTTCTCAGTCCAGTGCTTTTGTACCAACTGAGCGTAGCGTTGAGCGGGTGGCTGCCCAGTTTGGTTGGCTGCCTGGTGGAGCCGGGTTGTCTGTCTGCGCTGTCGTTTCGCCTGCTCTGCGCAGACGGTGCGGGTGAGAATGTCACTCCACAAAAGCAGCACGAGTTGAGCTGTGTAAACAGTAAATAATAAACAAGTGCTCTAATACATTATTGAGAGAATCACTTTAGGCAACTGGGACAGCATGGATCACCCCACCGCCACACACATGCGAAAACCCTCCTCCCTCCTTCTTTTGTGAAGTTGCATTCTTTATGTTTTGAATTGGTGATAGGCTACAATATGGCAGCGCTTACATGTGTTGTCATTGCCTATTGAAGTTATGAATATTATACTAAAATACTTTTACACTTTAATTCTATTTCTGGATTGTTTGAAAAAGATTGCACTGATAGTGAAGGCTATATGGTTTAATGCCTCAACTGATGGTTATTTTCATTATCCTGTAGTGTGCTGATTATTCAGTTAAATCCCAGGAAAATAATAAAATGTTAATCACAGTTTTGTAAATTCTTCAGTTCACCTGTTTTGTTTGGCTGCCAGTCACAAGTGTAACAATACTCAATTAAAATGCTATCACATGGAGAAAACAGATAATTTGAGAAGTTTAAATTCAATTCTTGATAAGTAACTCACAATAAGTTGATAAACACAATTTTCTGTGAATTTCATTTGCGTGTCAGTTAAATGACTGACTAATCATTTCAGCAGTAGTGGTTTTGTCACCCATGTGAAATTAATTATTTTATTTTTTTCTTTCCCTTTGTATACTTTAAATGGCACCCCGTCATAGTGGTAAACTTAAAGAGATTTCCATTTAAAAATGCACGTGTAATTTTTTTCCCTCTTAAACAGTAGCATGTTTGCTTATGTTGTATGAACATAAAACAGCACCTGAATCTACCTGCTTTAGAGTGTGTAGTAAATGGAATATTCTCCTCCAGTGGCTTATTGAGCAGAATAATTACATTGCATATATTGAATTCCACTAATGCTCCAAAGGTAGATCTTATTTAATACCACAAGTCCCTGAGGGTGCAGAGCATGATTTGGAGCACACATCTCTTCACTGTACCTAGTATGCCAGACAGATTTGAACATAAAAAAATATGTTTATAGACGTTCCAATAGTAAACTTGCCAGAATTAGTCTGAAAGGTGCCAGGGAATGGAGTCATTATTTCTTTGAATATGTCTGTGAATGTTTAAACCACAATTATTTTCCCTTTAGCATGCTATATATTTATATGGTGACTCTTCTGCTGCTCACTTTCCAAACATAAACCATTCACACTTTTGTGGAAAATGATTAAGGTGTGTTTAAATCTGCGAGAAATTCAGCTGATGATGGGAAATCATGTTTATAGTTGCCACACTAAATGGTTATGTGTAACGCAAGTCGTAGGTTATGGCTTCTACAAATTCTTGAATGAAATTAGAAAAGATTAGGGGTGGGAATATCTAATTTTCATGAACGAACAATCACCATGTTTAGCTTTAGGGCTTTTAAATCATTTCTATGGGTTTTGATGATAATACTCAGAGTAACCTGAAGATGGCAGCCAAAACCTAGTTAGCTGCCATGTGAATTTACAAGCCCGTTTTCAAAATATTACTTCATAGGTCAAATGCATGTTCTGTCGTAGAATCATGTTTTATCTACATGTGTTTGTATCACTTAAAATACAGCAGTCAAAGTAGCAACAAGATAAATTTAAGCTTTGTTGCTTGTAAGTGAGATGCATTTTCAGTGTTCTGCCATAAAGGAGAGGTTAAGCATAATGGATGACATTCAGAAAACACACTATAGTAGTTGCTGCAGTGAAAACAGGAGAAGAAAAATTTGATTGAGCAGAGCATGATGATTGGGCAAAAAATAAATTGAGGATGTCTGCTGTTTTACCAACACTTGCAGCCCGACAATGTAAAACCTGTGAGAGGGGAACAGCTTAAAACATGAAAATTACTCAAGGTCTGTTTGCATTAAATAATGAAGGAAAAGAATTATGCTAGATTCTAATTAAATAGAGTGTGAATTTGTTTTCAATTAAAAGCAAAAAAAGCAACAAAAAAAAAGGTAGTGTTACAGGTAATTTGCTCCCAGATGGATTTTTACCCACTGTTGAAGTCTCACTTTTCTAAGTTGAGCGTTTGCAAAGAACACATCAGCAAACAATTTTTTTTCCACAGCCTGTATGATGAACCTTCCTGCAGACAGTTCTCTGCATCAGCATCATCCTTTCACCGGCTGCTCATCCCTCCATTCTCAGCTGAGACAATAGAGGGGAGGAGAGGAAACAATGGGAGGTTTGGGTGGAGGAGTAAGGAGAAGGGAGGGAAGAGGGGGTTAGGGGAGGAAAAGGGGTCTGTATAGGACACGCACACATTTACAGGCCTACGCACAGACAGAAAGAGGGTGGTGAGGAGGGAGAGGTCATATAGGTCAGCAATCTGGCTTTTCTGTGTGTGTGTGTGTGTGTGTGTGTGTGTGTGTGTGTGTGTGTGTATTGGTATGGTGGAGCTTGCAAGATTCTATGGGTCCTTGCACATACACACACAAACTCCACACCATGGGCAGTCTGGGTCATGCCTGTCCCTTCACAGTCCACTGCGCCATTATTGACGGCTTGAACTGATACCCCAACAATGAGGGTGTGCACGTCCATACATCGTGTGTCTGTGCATGTGCACATACTTATGTGTTTCTGTATGAGACAAGGTATGAGGGGATTGGTTGGTAACCTTAAAGATGTCAGGGAGATCCAGGATCAGGGCTGCTCTCTTTCTTTCTCTTCTTTACACACACATACGCACTGTTGTTGACACACCAAAGGGCTGGTATTTTGCACACATGCACACGCAGGCACAATAGGAGCCTCGTGGGGAGCCAAGGAATGGGGCCCCTGCGGGAGGGGCCACCTCCTGGTCCAAATCAATATATGAGAAGCCATGCAAGTATAACAGAATCATTACTCTCAGAGGACTTATGAGGATACAATGCACAATATGGTTTATAAGCCCATGTAGGAAAGTGTGTATGCATCTGTCTGTGTGCTTTGACACCTGTTGTCTCCATCCTGCTGGTGCCATTTTTTTAAAAGTAGGCTTTTTTTTGTTTTTTAATATGATTAGTTTTAAATGCAGAGGACTGTCAGTGTGGATATTCATCACTGGTTGTGCAGAAATGTTTCCTCTCAGAGCTGAATTCAATAATGCAACTGCACACATCCCAGCGTCAAGCATGTACAGTACTGTAGGTTCAGTGTGAAGAACAACAAGCTATCACTGCCTGAACCTATGTCTAACAAGACTTTGTATTTTTTCTCACTAATCGTGATTACTGCCACAGTCTTCCCCTCCAGCCCACCTCTTTCTACCCCTTCACACATCAATGACAGCCTCCTTTCATCTGCCGCCATGCAGCCCCACATCCACGATGTATTTACAAGGCCTGAAATGAACAGAGCAATTATTATCAGTCATGCTAATTCTGCAGATAATGATCAAAAGCCGACTCCTGCCCTTCTTTCTTTTTCCTCTCTCATTCTCTGCCTGCTCTGGGGAGCAAACAGCGGTGACAAACCTCTCCTTTTATTATTTCATGGCCTGTTTAAAGATTTAGTGAGGCCCACAAACCACTACTTTTAATGACCAATTAACAGGAGCAAAGCTCTCTTCGAAGCACCGCAGCCTCATTCAGGATTTGCTAGAGTAAACAGTGGTGCGATGTCGGTTGTGATGGTAGAGGGACCGTATGTCTCGTTACCAGCTCACCGTTCAAATTTGCACATATACGAACAGCCATGCATGTACACAAACCACACTCTCACAAACCGTCTGCTCTACTGCTTATTAAAACCTGGAGGAGCAGCAGCGCTAACCAAAATCTTCAGAGAGTGAGTCAGTCAGCAAGAGCCAGAGTGAGGAGTCCCGCTCCCACTGGATATGTTTTTTTTTCGTTCTTTTTTTTTCTGGTCTTGGCCTTCTTTCTTTTTTCGCAGAAGTAGTGGTTGAAATCTAAAATGATAAAGATTGCTGCAAGTCAGGCTCGCTAAATCTGATTTGAGGGCCAGCGAAATGGTGTTGAAGAGAGAGTAAATGAGTGGAGCCTGAATCATTAGCATTGCTCAATACTGTAGCTGGGGCTAGCACGGCAACACTCAAGGCCACTGGCTTTCTGTGCGGCTAATTTGGAACCGTCTTGTTTATGAGTTTAGCAAGCAGGCACTTCAAGATGACTTGCTCTCCAAACTAAACAAACACAAATGAATGCACACTCCTTGATGAAATCCACAACACGCATGAGTGATCAAGCATATACCAAAACAATCCATAGATGGAACACCTCTGTAACTTCTCAGCAGTTGAGGTTTGAAGTATGAATGGTGCTATTTAGACTGACAGATAATCTTCAGCTATTTTGATTAGGAGTTGTGATGTGCATTTTTTTTTACCGTTTCCTGATATTTTATAGACCGCATGATTCATTGAGAAAATATTTGACAGAAATCAATAATGAAACTGCAGTTCTACACAAGCATCTACATCATCAAGACAAGTTTAAATGTTACTTCTATTTTTTTTTCTAATTTTTTTATATTGGCAGTTGAGTCTTCGTCATAATCAAGCTGAGATTTTTTTTACCTAACTAAACACAAACAGATAAAATAAGATAAAAAAGTTTAGATTGAAGCTTCTTCCATTTTGTATATGGGTGCTGCTCTTTTTACTTTGTCCAAACTAAGTGATGGACCTAATAATACAATGCATCATAGCCCCTATTTCATGTCACCTTTTCCCAATTACAAACCATTGTTGTACTGTGTGCATATGCAAATGTGTATTTACATTCACTCTCCATCAGCACATTGTAGTGTACAGAACACACATGGAGACAGAGTATTGTCTATCAGAAGAGGATCAGAAGACCTGGTTAATAAGAGAGAGTGATGATTGTATTTGTTTTCCATTTGTCCCTTATCGTTTGCATTGAAGATGTTCAGAGGTAATTAAGGCAGTAAGTGAAACTGAAACAGGCGAATCATGGGGCAAGCTTCTTAGCAGGTTTATTAGGTGAGAACAACAGGCTCAGAACGACAAGAGCTTGGTCAAACAATGCAGGGAAATGGAAATCCTACCCATGAGTTATACTGCATGCTAATGTAACAACAAAACATAACAACAATAGACAAAAAGAACAGAAGAAAATAATTCCACAATGTTAGATTGATGCCAGAGTGTTCAGCACAATACAATGAATGTATGTTTGTTGGCACACATGTGTATGAATATTATGAAACATATAAAAGTCAGACGGGTTTAAACCACCGTGGGAGAATGCTAGTTGAAAGCGAGGGATAAGGGAGAGAAGGCACAGACAAAATTTATATAATACACATCAAGATATGGCAGAGAGGCTTGGATAACTGTGGAGTGTTGTCATGTCAGTGAAAGACATAAGACATATTGTATGTTTTCAAAGCACAACAAAAAAACAACTTCTTCCAAATTGTTGTCCATGTTTCTTAAATCGAAACTCTGCTTTTAACATGCAGCAAAGAGAAACAAATAAATCAAAGCATAAATACACAACAGTGAGAGTGCACAGAGTCGAAAACCCACATATTGAATTTTTCTTTCTATAAAACAGGCAAAAACCACAATTCCTCACTTTTGAGAATGCTAAATTAACTCGCATTTGGTATTTTGCTTATTTTCATGTTTGGCAGTTGATCTCGATATAGCTTGAAAACTATCTAAGCACAAATACATGTATATACCAAAGCATACCACAAGCAAACCCGCAAGATACAGTGCAGATAAAACCTCATTGTAACCTAGTGTTTCTCTTTCTGTCCTCATCAGCTCACCTCTCTCAGGAGATCCAACACAAGGACGGAGACCCTCTTTCAGCCTCTCTTGGATTCTTTCGTCTACCTTGTTTCCCCTTCTCTCCCTCTTACCCAATGAACCCCAGCAACAAATCAATGGGCAGGGATAAACACAAATCCCCTGTAGAGGTGACTTATAGAAAACAATTTGAACCTGCACACCTCGCTTAGCCCAACCTTTTTACTGTATGGTTCTAACCTCAAGCCTCCTCTGTCTGGCAGTCAATCCAAATTAGATTCTCAGGTAGATGGAGGGGGTGGAGTGTCAGCTGTTCCTACACTAGCACTGAAAATGGGATCACTGTCTTTTGTTTTATCATCAGATACTGTATTGAGGGAGTTTTGTATCATTATTAAATTTATACTACTTAACTCTGTTTTAAATGAACAAAAGAAGAAGTACATTTATTATTCTTATTCTTATTATTGTTGTTGCTGTTGTTATTATTATGTTTACCTCAAATATAGAGACCTTATTGCTAAATCAAATATGGCGTTCAGGACCTAATGAGAGCAAGTCTGAAGAAGATACAGATGAGTCTTCAGCTTCCTCAGAGGAAACCTGAACCCAGGACAGCACTGGGGAACTCAGTGTTGGAGTTAGGGGAGCTTGGGTGAAGAGGCTGCAAAGGATGAGGTTGGAAAGACCACGGCCTCTTAGTGAATGGGGCCTCCGTCCCCTATTTGCAGTTCTTGTGAGGTGGGGGTGCTTTTGCATTATCTCTTTCTTTATTCTGCTCAGACACTCCCCACCCCCTCTCCCCAACTCTCTCTCTCTCCCAGTCTCTGTCTCTGTCCCTCTTCCTCTCTGGTCATGCTAATTGCTCCCAAGGTCAGAGCGTCGGCTGCGCTCCCCTGAACCCCCCCCAGCCCTGGCTTTGAATGGCATGTTTTGATCAGGCCTAATTTGATTGGTCGACACTGTCTGGGGTGGATAGGGACAACACTTTACAGCCCACTGCTTTTGATGTGTGTGGCTGCTTGCATGTGTCTGTGTGTCAGTGTGATGCATGTCAGGTTATGAAGTGTCTGTGGATGAGTGCATGAGAGTGTTACACGTCAGCAGGGAAGTGTTTTTTGAGGGGTGTCAGAGTGTGTAAAGGGGAATGTGTGTAAAGGGTGGTTCATGTCATGGGCGAGGGTGATTTTGTGTACAGGAGTGTCAAGGAAAGTTTGATGTGTTTTGATACAGCATATGGCAAGTGTGTTGGGAAATACGGTCAGACATGGATTGAATCCTGCTCTTCAAAAAGGAATCCTTATATTGCCAATATTTGACAAAACCAAATATGAGCAGTGTGTGAAGAAAGAACCATATTATTAGTTTTATTGTTGGAGACTGATGTGATGTGCTCTTGATAATTGCTTACATGGTGGGTGGATAGTTCACTCAAGATACAATAGGGCTCAACGTAGTAACCCTATAGTTAAATCTCAAAATAAACCATGGAGTTCAATTCAATTTCATGAAAAATGCATTGCTGTTTCCATATTGTGAAATATCAAATTAGAAAATTTTGGTTTGTGCTGCTAGAACACCGGCTCCGATTTTCTGGTAACTTTAGAAAGAAACATTTGATCAATGTAAAGTCAAAGTTAAGTTATTATTATGGCA
Organism: Helostoma temminkii; assembly: GCA_900302695.1. Classification (NCBI taxonomy): domain Eukaryota; kingdom Metazoa; phylum Chordata; class Actinopteri; order Anabantiformes; family Helostomatidae; genus Helostoma; species Helostoma temminkii. The sequence goes on from OMLM01004854.1 coordinate 15,543, forward strand.
ACTGTCTCTAGATGAGTAGGACTAAAGTATCTCCTTGCCTGCAGTTGTGAAACACCAGCATCTCCTCTGTGGGTCTCCCTGTCTCAGCTACAGTCAGATCCCCAGTGAGTGCTTGTGCACTAGGTACAGTAGGAAGTCCTAGGCAGGCAAATGGGCCATGTGTGTCTCCTGTCTGACAGCAGCGCTGATATGGCCCCTATGAGTGAGATTGATAGGGCCTGTGATCAGGGACGCCGCACTCCCACCATCGCCGGCGAGATGGATCACATCACACTGCCGTCTCCTCTGCTTCCAGGATAAATGAACTGAGGGGGAATCTATCACTTCTCAAGAAGGAAAGGAGAGAGGGAGAGAGAGAGAAAGAGGGAGGGACAGAATACTTTATAGAGAAACTGAAACAGAAGTTAGATTAGAAGGAAAAAAGGTAAAAGTAAGAAAAGACACAATGATAAAATGCAGGAAAATCTGACTTGGACAAAGAGAGAGTCACAAAGAAAGAGAAAAGCAGGTATGCTGGGGACAGCTGTGGAGTCCTGCTGCTAGGTCAGCCCCCTCCTTTGCCCCCAGTCCCCGTCACAGGTTAGGTGTTAGGGTGTAGGCTTTTTTTGTGTTCTGCTGTCAGCCAGCTATTTGTCACAGTGAGTGATCTGATGCTCTGCTGAATCAATCACACAGAAGTGCTGTGTGTGTACTGTATACATGTGTCTGTGTGTCTGAACATGAAACTGTGTTTTTGCGTATGAATATATGTGCTTAGGTGTGGTGCCAAGAAAAGAAGCAGCAGGCCATACTGACACACACTTCATCTTCCTCACACTCTTCCAAGAAGTGTTTTGGGTGGGACAGAGCTTCTTTCTCCAAACTCCATCTTTTTTTTTCTTTTAAAAATCACACTTTCCAATGGTCATGATCATTACTCAGCCTTAGACTCCCTTTCTTGCTCATTTGGCCTGGCATAAATTAGACTTTGTCATGGCTGATTGGGAATAGGCACCTTATTGCATTAGGCCATGGCTTATTAAGCAAATGCTCTTAAGACAAGCCTTTGCTTAACTGGGTGACAGCTTCTCAATTAGGTCGTCTGTGAAATCTGCCCGAGCTAATTGCCCCCAAACACGAGCCTGAGAATTGGATTAGAACTTATTCCGTTTGACTTGTATGGACATGTTTTGGTCTGAGATGACAGGTGTCATGGAGCTCAAAGTGATTGTGTGTGCACGTCAATGATTGCTGAGGCATTTGTAGTTATTTAGATCCTCCTCTTGATAGTGTTTGTGTGTGCACCTGCATAAAGCACTGCTTTTCTGAGAGTTTGTGTGTGTGGACTGCTTTCTGACACATTCTGCTTTCACCAGATATAACGCTCACAAAATCCCCCTGTTCACCTCTTCTTGAAGAATGACAGCTTCAAAAACCTTTCTCAAATGATTATAATTGACTGGTTGTGAGTCCTTAACTTCCTCTGCCTCCTTCAATAATCCCAACATGGCTCTCAAGTGGCTCTAGGCTCTTTATGAGTGCCTTCGTGCGTACTTTATGATTGCCTGATGTGAAAATGGCAACGGTGTGGTACAAGGGGGTAATTTGTCGCAACCCAACAAAGAAATGTTGTAACAATTAATCACGGGGTGAACACCGACGAACGTGGTAATTATGTTTATTAAGTGGTGTGCACAAGGGCAATTATCTGGCATCAGTGTGGGTTGTCACAGACATGTCAGGCCGAGATGTTGTAATAACTCACCACTTTTAAAGAGTTATCCCCTCTCATCTAATATAGTCTGGTGTGCAAGGAGTAGTATGTATGGGCAGAATTTCTACAATAGGTAGTCACACAAGTGTTACTTGTTGTCCTTGAGTTTTTATACAAATCCAGTAAGGAGCTTACTTTATGGAGGTATTAATAAATAAACTCTGGATATGCAAATTAATGTCATTTGCTTCTCTCACATCTCTATAAGACACTGTTGTGTGATGTTACACAAATCACATACAAATGCAGTCAGTATAGTATCAGTTTGTTTTGCTCATTTTATTAAATTCAAGATCAGGTGATTAACAATCAGCTGCTCATTGTCAAAATGTAACATGCTATTTGGTGGATGCTTTTTAACCATAGCTCTATCATGAATGCTAGGTTCTGAAACAGACTGACATCTCTACACACACGTCCATGGTCTTGTGACATGACCCCACCTCCCTCCCCAACCTGCTACCACTTTGTTGCAGAGATTTCACTTCTTTCATGATGGGGTTTCCTTCACATTATGATGATATTGATTTTGTTATTAGGAAGTGTTTAAGGACACTGCTTAGTGTTGGTCATCAGTATTTCAAAAGCCATCAACACCCTCAAAAGAAAACAAAAACTGAGGTGTCAACCATACTATGGCTTGAAAATGGAGGTTTTAATCAAACACTGGATTAGGTGGATGGTTGCACTCCTAATATATTTACTGTAATACTTGTACACAGATAGCTTAAGAGGTACAACAAAAAAGAAGGGGAAACAATATGACTAAAATATGCAAATGAAAAAGAAGTAAGTACTAGAGTTAAATGATAATTTAAGCTTGAGAGAAAAGTTTTGTAGTTTTGTAATGCTGCATACCAGTCAAGTCCTTGTGTGAGGTTCTGAAAGTTGAGTTGTAAGATGGGGAAGTGTTTCACATGCTGTTTGATGATCTGATAAGGGCTTCCGTTGCACTATACTGACATGGTATTATACAATACACATGATTTATTCAAGGCAACATTATGGCCATGAGATAAGTTCTCTTATAGGCAGAGAGACAGATGACTCATTTTGCTTCGTTTAGCAACACATAAAAGATGAGTTATCGCCACACCTGGAGGAAAAAAAACACCCGTCTACACCTGTCTGATACATATATACTTCCTGACTGTCTTGCATTCAAAGAGTCTTGCAAGCCCTTGTGAATCCTTAAACAAAAGGCTGAAACTTAAATCCTTACTCACAAATCCCAGCCTTGTAGAGACAAAATCTGGAAATGCCATTGATCTAATTAAGCTGATTGGCTCTGTCCGTCCTGAAAGGAGGCCGGCCTGCCAATCAAATGTGGATGTTTCTGCTGTAACAAACTCTGGCAACAGCTTTTCTTTGCCCACTTGAAGCCAGGGGAAGAATCAACCTGACAGTGGAGCGTGTGATTGGACAGAAGTGTGCAGCCTGTAGTTGTCAATCAGTCAGCGAAGGGTTGAGTATTTCTGACCCGTTTCATAATGCTTCGTACCTCTGAAACTGCCAGGCATGAAAATAATAGACACTTAGGATAAAGAGTCCCAGTATAATTATACAAACCTGTGGAAGACACTCAGTTCTCCACTTTGTGAACATATACTGTACTACCCTCTTCTCTATCACTGTTTGAAAAAACATCTCCAGGTATCTATGCTTTCGAGGAGGGCAAGGCAAGAGAAATACAAATAGCGTGGGCTTTTTATCACCAAAGCCCTCCTGGAAACAGACAATAGCCACACAGGTCTTATTTTAGTCACTGCCTTTTGTGGCTGCCAGCCTTCTCAAGCTCACTCTCCCTTTTCTCTTTTATTTTCTTGTTTTTCCTTGGGCACACTTCTCTCTCCCTTTCTTCCCTTCTCTCTCAATTGCAAGCCTATTTGGAGCATGTTTGTTTTCACGCTTTCTCCTCTCATTCTCAATCTCTCCCTCCCTCTCATTTTCTGCCTTCCCCTCCTCCCTCCTTTCCCTCATAGAGTGTGTGCGGTGTATATCCACCGATGGATGCGAGGCGTGTATAACCTCAGGTAAGCTCAATGAAGCAGCCTGACTAGCCAGTGTGTCTGTGGGAGGCTCTGGCTCATCTCTGCCTGCATCCCTGTAGCCTTAATCTGTGACAGACCATTTCATAATCACAGCCAAGGGGGCTTCTCTCTCTCTCTGTGTCTCTCGCTCCTCCTCCTCTTCTTCTTCTTCTTCTTCTTCTTCTTCCTGCGCTCCTCATCTCCCTCTCTCTTCCTTCTTTTTTTTTTTCTTCCAAAGTGCAATAATTCACAGGCATGCACCCTCCCACAGGCGGATTAGCAGGCGGCGTGCTCGTCCTACATAATCGCAGCACAATGGAGCCCATACGTGCAACTGCCACAGCCACGCCATAGGGCACAATGCATCTGCGCCGTCCCCCCACACCAAATGACACGGGACAAAATGGACCCCATCTAGCACCTGCATTACAGGCAGGCTAGCAAGGGCCAAGTCTTTCCACAGTGGCCCAGTGTAGACAGGAATCAGATGTGTCAATTATTATCTGCATTTGATAAATTCTGAAAACACTCTTTAAGTTTGTTTATCTTGGAACATGTCCTTACGTGACATCAACCACTCTCAGTATGTGGTTGAATTCATTACATACAAATAAGACAAAAATGTATAATCTTGAAAATATAAATAAAGAATTGTGGCATTTTTTGTCACCCTGATGTCACCTATGAAATTCTGTGAACACTTTCATTACACAGCGTTTGCCTCTAAATCATTTCACGAGCCCAGTCAATTACAGTGTGCAACATTAACATATTGTAAAAAAGGAACAAGCATCTTATGATTCATTTTCATTGTCAGAATAATATCTGAGCCGATTAGCAGCATTGTTGCCGTTGGAGAGGCAAAACATCATTATGCTCCTCAATCTGTTTGAGTAATTAAACCATTTGGAGAATCATCTCGTGTGTTTGCTGATTCAGTCAGGAAAAAAAACTGCAGTTGAGTGCTGCAGCTATATGTAATGCTACATTTATGTATTAGCTTTAAAGGGCTTAAGTGTGAATCTGTGCACAACTGCTCTGGTAACAGAATGTCAAATAGGATCCATCGCTCCATTCTATTGCATTTCATATAATACTATAATGAAAGGCGAGGATTTATGCCGCATTAGTATCAAGCTCCATCAGATTTAAAGCCATAAATCCATTCTATATCCTCCAAGTTTTCCTCTAACATTTTCTGGGCACTTAATTTAATTTTCCCTCAAAGTACCAGGCAACTGCTGTTGTATGGTGTCAGGTGAATGAAATAATTTGCACATACTTTGCACCTAAACTGTGGAAATCCAGGAGGCAATTCCATGCTTTGCTGTATCACACAAACACACCAAATGTCCTTTTTGCTGTAACTGTTGTTGAAAACACACTATTAAGGGAATTCAAAGCAAGAGGTTGGAATGCCTGTGACTATCCCATTTGATTTATCCAGCTTTACCTAAACCAGATCTGCTGTGTTACTTCTGTAAAACCCAAGCTCTACCTTTCCGTTCACCTGCTTCTATTCACTCTAGTAGCAATAGATGACATACACTAACATCAGCAGGAGCCAGGCAAAATTCTTAGTTTTCCGGGGACTCTGCACACACATGTTCATCCCAGGACAGCTTGCTCTCCTCTCTTTATCCCTTTCTATTTTGCCATCTCAGCACAAGCCCACACAGTGGTAATCCCTCACAAGTCAGAACAAAATGAGTGACTCGTGGTGGGTCACAGCTGGAACACACATGGTCATGCATAAGGAAGATCCTAGATTCTGCCTCTACCTGGGTTTAAGGACAGCTGCAGAATGTATTAGTGATTTGGAAAGCATTATGGGCTGGCATCCTATAGCCTTAACACGGCATGCACTTGTTCACACATGCAGGTGTAAGCACACAGGGCTTCATTAAAGCATCATCGTGAGATGGTGCTCACTGAATGTAATTCGCATACCTGTTCATCCCGCTTTGCTTTGCAACTCCAAAGAGGTTTGTTAATCTACTTTTGTGTAGATGCTGAAAAGCAAAGCCAGGTTAGCACGCACATACTCTATGAATATAGCCATACTTGTACCTGCCGACATGTTCTTAAATATACTGTTTTGTCTGAAAAATTTGTTTATTTTGTGTCTGATTTTTAGAAGTATGCACCATGGGCACCTTAGAAATTGTGCTGAGTGAGCTACAATTGCATATGACCTTAATAGAGATAAAAAGAGACATGCCCACTGTTCTTAAAACAGTATATATGGGTCATTGGAAGAATTAATCCTTGGTTGGTGGCTCTAAACATTGGTAATGTTATGCTGTTGTTGTCTCAGTTCTGGTTTTGTTTTCTCCGTCTTTTCTTTCCTCTTCCACTGTCTCTCTCTCTCCCTTCCTTTCTTAATGTCAGTCTGCTGATTTATGGCTCTGTTTAAGCGAAGGCCACACGTCTCTCTCGACGCTGCTATTTGTTTCAACGCCGCTTTAGTTTTTCATTCTACCCCCTCTGAAGGAAACAAGGAACCGACAAAAATTAACCCTTGGCTCGTATTCACACAGCAAAGTGTATTTTGTGGCTTTTCTCAGGTTGTACCTGCTTTAAAAAACTTGACAGGGCTACATGGTGACTATACTGTTGTTCTGACAAAGTGCCTACCAGGCCCAGCCCTCTGGTGTTGTTGTTAGAAGTCGGTTGGAGATGTAGAAAAATGACATGCCACAAAGATGCCATTAATAATGCTCACAGGCAAGGTTTTCTTGACGTGGGGAAAAATGGCCGACGTCACAAGGCCCTTTTATCAGCCTAATTTCATAAGAGGATTTCATGTCTGAGCAAGGAAAAGTGGCTATTTTTCCTCTTCTTTTATCTTGTAAACAGCCATTACTTGGAGAGGTATACAGGCCTGCTCTGGCAGTAAGTGGATATGAATTTCAAGACCAAACCATCCTTTTATATCAGCCCCTCTCACAAACGCTTTGACATAATCGTGACATCAGACAGGCGTACCTTTTTTTTCTTTTTTCACCACACTTGGGTTTCAACTGTATCATAATTCATAGCATTTTTTTGATGATGCTTTTTTCTTCCCATTGGTGATAATAAAAATTTGCTTCAAGCAAAGTAAGCAATTGTTTGACTAAATCAAAGAGGCAGTTGCAGCCACAATTGCATATTGTGAAGGTGATTGTGTTGCCATTGATTTTTGAACATATCAAGCACTGAGAGGGATGTGTATGACTTGGCTTTGTGTATTGTGACTGTTTTTTTTCGGCTACTGTGCAGCATTGTACTATATTTGCACTTCTTTCCTTTTCTCTGTCTCTTTCCTTTGTGGCAGGCTGGCATGGAGGAGGCTGTTGTTTACCCTGGTAAGCTGCCCATTGTCTCTGGTGGGAATTCCCTGTGGGAGAGAGCACCATGGGAGCAAGGCTCAGCACAGTGTGAGAAGCTAACTGCAGAGCTGCTAGCGGAATATGGGCTTGTCGGCATCCACTGGGATCTGGTGCTAGGGGTAAGAAGGCCACCCCTGGGGACTGAAAAAGATGGTGAGATAGAGACAACAAAAGGGAAAGACAGGCAATAAAAGGGAAAAAGGACACACAAGAGATGAAAGTAGACAAAAAATAGGTAAAAAAACATACAGAAGTAGAAGTAGTAGGGTGAAAAGCATGTGGCAATGCTGAGACGATAACCGAGGAATTACATGAGGGTTAGGCAATAACAATAAATAGCACTATATTGGGTCACTTTTTAGTGCTGACTGCTGTTGTCATGTAGGACAAAAATAGTAAAGAGAAGAAAAGACAAAGAGCGAAGAAGAGAAGAAAGAACAAACTACCGATATTACAACTGGAAGGGAACCCAAACTCTTCTCTAAAATATTCCACTCCCTCTTCCTCTATTTCTAAAACAGGGCTTTGTGTAGTATGACCTCACCCTCCGTACCTCTGCAGTCAACAGTCAATGCAGACTCGAGGCCCTGTATGCCTGGGGCTGGAGTAAAAGGCGTGCCCCAGCTCAGGTGTGTTTGTAGTGGACATGGGGCACTGACAGTATAGGTTAGTCTCCTAGCTAGATGTGACTTGACAGCAGCAGAGCTTGCAGGGCCCAGTAGGCAGGTAGGGTGCTAAAGGCCTTGTAATGAACCTAAAGCACACAGTACTGAAAGGGGAGGAAAGTGCACCGAACAGCTCTGAGTCACATCTCAAGTCGAACAGGATGAACTGTTGGTCAGTCAGTGTCACTCCATATCCGTGTGCTGTTTTGTAATAATAAAAAAAGACATCTCGTGTACATTTGATGTTTTTAAACCGAATGCTTTCAGAGTAAAACTGCCTACTTATTATAGTGTAAAACATATACCAATTGCAGTTAAAATCATAATACCAAATCTACCAAATTTACTGTTTCCAGCGATTTTTTTTTTCAGTCGCTCTAAATGACTCTTGGTTTTTGAAGATGCAAGCTTAATGGCTTTGCGTGGTTTGGAGCATTCCACTACTTTGGAAGAGGTTGAAATGCCATTGGTAAAGATAATGGAAGAGAGGGATGTAAAGTTCAGTGGAAGAGAGCCTAATGCCTTCTTAAGGTGAGCCATTTCAGCACACATCCACATTTGTATATGTCTGCATATTTACCCGTGAAGGGAGGGAGGTGACCTTTCCATGTAGAGAATGGTGTCTGCATGGAAACGCTGCTTGCTGCATCCTAATGGCCACCCAGGGCCACTTCGCCTCCACGGCCATCCTGATATTTGTCTAAACGCGTGGGTGAATGTGTGTGTGTGTTTTTTTTTTTTTCCCTCCCTGATCCTGCAGTTTGAGGGTCATAGCCCAAATATATCTGGTATTAGACATATTGTAAGCGTTCATTGGCCCAAGTTAACAGGATGTTAATTGGCGCTATAGTAGATTAGTGCATGTTTAACATTGTTATTTTAAAGAGAAGAGTTTTGGCAAAGCCAAATGGACAAAAGTAATTCTCTGTGTGACAGATGTATAAGGAAATTACAGTATAAAGCTTTAGCTTGTGCTTAAAAAAACAACAAAGATTACAAACTAACAAACACACTCAATTGAGTAAGAAACTGTATCATTAGCAATGCTGCTCTGAGTGAGGGTTAAGGCAGAGGTCATACAGTCAACATGGCATCTTTCCTCCTGCTGCTCAGCAGATCATTAGGAAAATGAACGGTTGGAAATGTGTGTGTATGTGTGATTTCTGTGCCAATGGGTTGTGAGCAAGCTGATTACTTCACACTGCCTCCCACTTACCTGCCGACCCACTGACTTACCTTCCGCATACTAACTCTCTTCAGTTCCCTCCTCCCTGCACACACATGCACACATATGGAGAGGAATCACAAATGCATTAATTTGTCTAGATTCGTCTCTGCAAAACTTCTGAATGCACCATATCTTGACAGATGATTTTAGGCCACAAAATCTATTCCTCAGGCTGTCTGTGTGTCTTTGGAAAAAAAATCCCTTCAGCTTGCAAAACCCCACACTGCCATCAGTTTTTCTCCACTGTTTTATGTGTGTATACCCAGTTGTATACTTGGAGGCAAATGGCACGCATGCATTTTAAAGGCACATCAACAACTGGGGAAAAAACCCCGAAAGGTGGGAAAAATTACAGGATCAACGATTGATGTCAGGGGAACAAATCTGAGCAAGGGGCTGGAGATTTTTTGCTTCTGCAAGGGCATTTGTGTAAGCTGTCCCTATTAACAAGCAGAGAAGGTAATGTCGGTGGGTGGACACAGTCTGTGTGAGAGAGAGAGTGTGTCTGTGTGTGCTGTGGGCCTTGCTAAGCCAACGTCACACCACACGTGACAAGCTTAACAAAATGAATGGACGTAACATTAGGCTTTGAGGTAACAACACATGGCTATACTAAACGTTTAGTTTTTGACCTGGTTTGTGCAGTAATATAGCTCTAATACAAATATACAGTATGCATCTAAATGTATTTGATAGAGTGGAAATTCATGAATGTTTTTAACACACCAGTCAGCCTCCAGCCAGCGAAGGAACAAGCAAGTTCTTAGTTAACTACACTTATAAATCAGAGAAATGTACATGTTCTATAATTTGCCACAATTACAGACGGATAACAGATTCATCTCCTCCTTCTGATGTGTGTGACCTTGATGCTCTTCTTAAGAGTACAAAGAAATTGAGTTGTCTGCTTTTTATAAATTCCCACCATTCTTTGTTTTGCAACACAAACAAATTCACACTTTGCTGTTCACACATTAATTATGCAGTTAGAGAAAAAGCTGCAATGGTGGAAAGGAAGGAAGGTGAAAATGAGGAATTCAGTTTCTTGTGCTCCCTTGTTGAATATTCATATTAAGATCAATTTTTTAAAGCTTTCGGGCGTTGTTTGTTCCAGGGCGCCATAGTCACTTCCTATTTGTGAAGCTGTTAGATACCAGGAAATGGGTGAATCAGTTTTAGTGAGAGGAGAAAGGTGTCTGTGCTCCAAGGTAGACATATGTGAGGTGTCTGTGGCAGGCTGTGGAAGCTATTTAAAGTGTGGCTTGATCATCAGCCCCACTCCTACCCAAATTGCACCTAAATTTCATTTGATTAGATTTGTTTAATATGTCATTCAGTGCCAGTGCAATGGGGATGTTGATTTGCTCTGACAGTCAATAAAGTGCATGTCTGACAACCACTTTTGGAGCTCTTTCTAGTTACCTGTCATAATTTTTCTTGAAGCTTTGCACAGTTTGTTTCACCTCTTCAAGATGTTTGAGAGCACTTAAGATAATTATTGCCAAATGATGCTCTAATGAGGGGAACAACTGTCCTTAAGTCTTTGCATGAGAGCTGGGCCTGCTTTCTTTGACGCCACCTTTTTAGTCTTCATTTTGTTTGCCTGTTTGACAGTGTCAGACTTTCTATAGATGTTGCCTCAATCTGACGCATGCCATAATAATTGGCTGAGCCCAGGAGATGCAAATTGCTGAGGATTTATTAAAATGCACCTTAAAGGGGTTAGAAATGTCTGTTCGTAAGTCAAATTACCATTTTGCCTCTTTTTGAGTCTTTCTTTTTTTGTCAACCTCTCTTAAACTTCCTGTGCTCTTGGAAGAGGTCAGATGAAGCCCTTCATTTGTGGAGGAGGATTTTCGTCTCCTGTGGAAAATTGCAAGGCATTTAGAGCTATCGGAGAGGGTCAGGGACCTTTTCTTTAATTTCCCTTTATCTTCTCTACCATGCTGCACGACCCCAAGCACATCACGGTGCTCATGTCTGGCCTGTCTTTATGCATACTGTTTATTTGTGTACCTGATTTTCCCCCTCAAACTGGATGGAATTTTCTTGCCGGGACTTGGCCCGTGTCTGTAAGATATTTGCCTCTTTAAAATGTGAGAGCATAACATGTTGTTGAATTCACATCACAAATCTTAAGTATTAACTTCAGATCCTTTGAATTACCTCCGAGAGTTGACGAAAAGATTAACGTTGAGTTGGCTGAGGTGATGCATTTGCTGGAAGAGCCTTCCTGCAGGTAAAGCTTTTGTGTTTCAGCCTGAGCTTCCACAAGAATATTAATGACTCTGGTCAATTGTTTTCATTCAACAAGCCTCTTCCTCATGGCTGTTTTAGTCTCTCCTTGGTGTCGTGAAAAGCCATGGTTGCTACGGGAACACTCATTGTGTCACCGGTCATGAGTTGCACAGGTGCTTCTTATCTGTGACGTGACACAATGATGATCACAGGGGGATGCAAGTCTTTTCCTATAAGCTTTCTAAGAAGATGGTAGCACAAACATTTACCCATTAATCCGTAACTGAGACTCGTGAGCAGGGGACTGTAACTAATGAAGACAACTATTCAATTACGAGCTCAATTAATGCAAGTGCCTGGAAGCACGGATCACAGATGAGCCAAGCAGCTAGCCTTAGATGTTGTGAACCACAACGGGAGGAGAGCAACAACACACTTTCTCCCACAATCCCTTGGCTTAGCACTTATGGCAGTCTCCACTTCAAAATGGCTTTATGGGCTTGTGAGGGAGACCAGAGAGTGTGTCTCAAATCTATGTCTTTGCCCACTGTGTAGGGTCATGAGGACCTGAATTTTCTTTGTCTAGATATAGACCCTCAATCTCTTCTTAGGTATTACTCTGTTATTGCCATACTCTCCTGAGGTTCATCTCTATCTGCAATATATTTGACCAAGCACAACAAAAAGTCCAATTTAGCCTGATTTCCCTTATTCCAGTTTTGATTCTTGCTTTGGCTCATATTGATTTCAAACAACTTTTTATGTTCTGTTTCTTCTCTGTCTTGTTTTTGGATAAATCCATGTTGTTTACAGTGTGCGATGACCCGCGGGGCGTCAAGATTATTCTTAACCCTCTTCCTTGTTGTGGTTTTGTGGTTATATCGATAGGTAGCCATGTTTGCTTATAATTAAGTCCCTACCTCACCACAGATGGGACTTAGTTCAGACCTCTTGGCCCAATTAAAACAAACATTCCTACTTCAGTACTACCTGCTTTGCTACATATATACATGTTTGTTTTGATGAAGAGGGTTACAGCAGTAAGACATTTATGTTGGCTAATACATGATGCTTCTGTCCTCATGATGCAAAGCAACTCTGAATTACATCTTAACATATAAAGCACCTTGTTGCCCAAAGGGAAATGTTCCACACTGATTAAAGATTAAAGATGAAAAACCCAGGCTCTAATTATTTCCCTAGAAATAAAATAAAATGGCAAAGGCCACTGGGGAGTTGCTTCTAATTATTTCATTTATCTGTAAAAGGCCTCATGAGGATGTTTCCTTTCATTATTTTCATTTGTCTTCTCTCTTTACACCTTTTAGCAATGTTCTCCTTATTGCTTTATATTACATCTTTCTCTAGTTCATCTTTGCAGTAGATTTTGAGGACAGTAACTGATGCATTCACTGGATTAGGAGACACTGATGGTAATTAGGAAAGGTGACTGAGCAAGTCTAAGTAGGCTGCAGTCCTCTGTGGCTCATTAGCTGAAACTATGCTCTATAGACCTTTGCTAAAACCACTGGCAGGAAATAGGGGCCACCCTTCACCTTGATCACATACTAAACATTATAATTTGCACTTTAGTGTTTGTTATGTTAGATACAGTAACATGTATTCTTCTGACAGGAAGTTAACTTAAATGTAAATTATCTTATATGTAAATTAGCAAAGCTGACCTCTGTCCAAAGCTCTCTCTTACAGTTATATAATTTACAGTGATTCCTCTATACTCTATATAGCCACCCTGCGGAGGAAACTCATTTCAGCCGCTTGTATCTGGGACCTTGTCCTTTCAGTCATGACCCAGAGCCCATGGCTGCATCATTGCTGCTGATGCACTGATAGCACAAACCCCTTATGGACAAAAATCAAACAAGGACTGCTATGTCGCCCGGATTGCCGTCACAAGGGCCTCACCCTGGAGCCAGGCCTGGGGTCGTGGCACGTAGGCGAATGACTGATGGCCGGGCTCTTGCTCATGGGACCCGGTGACGTGGGCCCGCCTTCGTTTAGGCCCACCACCTGCAGGAAAGAGCATAAAGGGCTGGTGCAGTGTAGAATCTGGAATCTGGCTTATTTAGCATACATTTTTCCATTTCCATTTCCATTTCCACAAATTGCAAATGTGTAGCAATACACAAGTGAGTACAAGTACTATTCACACTATAGTAAGTTGACCTAAAGTAATTATTTTAATTGTAGACTGATAAGAAACCTGGAGGACTCTTTCTCAAGTATGTCTGGTGTGGTCTCAGACTGTATTGTTGTGCTTTCCGTGTGTTAGTTTGGAATTGTGTTAAGTCTTGGAAATTTACAGTAGCTCACATTCCAGTGTGAGAAAGGGATTGATCATCCACTGCAATAAGTCCCATTTTAGTCCCACTAACTTTTACTGGGTGGAGATCAGTGTTTCCAGGGTTCTTCGCTGCTCTAAACAAAATGCACACTTTCATTCTTGGCCTTTGTTGTTTGTAAATTCTAATCATATTCTCTTGCATGATGCTTGTGCAAGTGTTTTATCGAGTCTTGGTGTTAAAGCCAACTAACACTAATTGCACCCCTTAAAACACTCATATTGCACTCGTGGCAGTCTTTCGCTCTGCTTTTTTGCTACTTTAGCATAAAACAACATAGCTGACATAATAACAGCAGGCAGCTGCTGTGGCTACTGTTGTTAGCACATGACATGTTGCTTCTTCTCATTGCGGTTGTTCGCACAAAGTTTGCCTGGAAAAGTTTTAAAGTTATAATTATGAAAATATTTTTCAAAAGTTTGACTAATTTTTTTCTGATTGCTGATTTAGTGTTTCTTACTAGTGTTAGACTGATACAGATGCAGGCCAAGAGTGGTATTGCACAGCTTGGGGTGTGTGTGTGTTTTTGTGTGTGTTTGTATTAGGAGCACCCAAAACAAGGTTCCCCAGTGAGGTGTCAGAGGCAGCTAAGCCAGTAAACAACGGTGACAGTAATCATATGTGCTTGTGGTGCTGTGCTTCATCACCTGTCCAGCACCAAGGCTTGTTAAAGGACAAATAACTCTTAATAAAGCATATTTTTTCTCCTCATCTCTCTCTCGCTCTCTCCTCTCTGGTCCCCTCCGCCAGTGTTTCTTTGCTCCCTGCAGCCCTGCCCCCTCCTGAGGAGGCCAAGATGCCAGGCCGTGGGGCGGCGGGATTGGCCGGCTCCACACTGAGATTGATTACCCGTCTAATCTTAGGACTGCCAGTGTGTCTCCAGGGCGAAAACTCCAGCATGACCCCCCTCCTCTGTCTCCCATCTCCCCCAACTCCCACCCTTATTCTGTTTCTGTACCTCCTTTCTCTCTCCTCCTCCATCCCCTTCATCCCTCTGTCCCTGTGCTGCCAGAGGCACTGAGGGACGACACTAAGTCACAGCTCCAGACAGGGCCACTCGCTCGCAGTGCCTGCCTTGTTCACCATATGTCATGGCAAATGGGGCTCCCGTGGACTGTGCCATGGACTCACAGGAAAAAGAAAAATGACAAGGGGAGGTGGAAAGGGGATGAGGATTGGAGGCTGCATGAGTTGGGCAATAGGGTAGAGAAGAAAATCCAGTCTGCCTATTCAAAGATTTTGTTAAAATAATGATGCTCTTGCTGGATTTGTGTAGATGTAAAAGAAACTACAACCATACACACAAAACAGAGAGTCGTTGCTTTTATTTGCTCTGGGTGTTGATATGCTTTATCTTTGATGCATTCACACGTCATTTGTGATTCGTTACAGTGTGCAGGTGATGACATGACACCTTCAGTGTACATTAAAAGTGTGCATCAAGGACACAAGATGTATGACAGCTTGTAAAGGTGACAATTGTGCTTGGTGATGGTATGACTTGTCATCTAGATACTGGTGAAGTGAGCTCTCTTGGTGGCACTGCAGCTCTCACTACATTTAGAGAAACTTCCACTATAGCTAGGTGGTGACATTACCTTTCAGAATGTCAGTTTGGCATTCAACTGCTCTTGTGAAGCCTGCTTTATTTAGGATGAAAGGGAAAACTGAGTGGAAACACACTGACAGAACAATTAGCACTGCTGTTCTTAACTTCGGTATAACAGGACAAAGTGAAAATGAGGAATAACATTTAAAGAGATATGAATATAAAACTAAGAGCTCTGTTTTCCTGCAGGTGCAACACAGCTCTTATGCATTTTTCCTCAGTGTTACTGTGTTTTTTTTGTTTTTTGTTTTTTTTGTGGCGTAGTGCAATTTTGATGTACATTTTGGACAAAAATAGCGTTTGCGATACAACCTCCTCAGATCCCCTTTTATAGCAGAAGCAGTTTAATTTTCATGCCCTCACCTGGCACCAGCACACACACAGGGACAGCTTTCACTTAAAGAGCACTAATACCAGCACCCAATGGCTTCATGGTGACCGGTTGATTCTGTAGTAAGTGGAAGGTGGGGGTTGTGTCATGTTGTGCTTAAGATGATGAGTTGGAACTGTTATATATGATGTTTACATGTGTATGCGTGTATTTACTCCCATGGGTCATACTCACTATGCACAACCATGCACTGCTCTGTGATTAAATAAATTTTGGGCAAAGGAATCATTTCAGGGAATGCCAGAAAAGACTGAAATACCTCAAACTCTCATTTTCAACTTTTATTCCAAATATTCTGACGATGCTAGTAATAATGATTGTTGATAGCAATAGGGAATAGTACCATATGTAATTAAAATAAATAAAAGAACCTCTTTCAAGGTGAAACTTTGCTTACTATACCACCTGGACGAAAGCTATATTCTTAACACGCAGGATGAGTAATGCTTAAAAGCTGAGTGCATTTCGTACATATGAGTGCGTCCCCAAAAGCACATGGAAAGGGCCAGACAACCATCAGAAGAATATTTGAAGTGCTCTTTCAGGCCACCATGGATTGCCCACACACAAGTACTCACAAACACACACTTGAGAAAGTCTTTGAGGGCACTGTTTTCTAATTCACCTCTGCACCTGTTTATACCTTCTCCCCATTCTTCCTTTTTTCCATGTCTGAGTGAGTCCGAGTCATAAGGAAAAAAAAAAGGAAAGAAAAACAGCGTGGGTGAATCTAAGCAGAGAAACATCCTCTGGGTCTTTTTCCTTTTTTAAAAGAACTCCTCCAGATCTCATGTTTAATTTATGAAGGAGGGCTCAAGCGTGATACATCCTGGCATGACAGGCAGAGTCCATCTTTGTCTGGGAAACGTGGATCGGACCGGACCAAGGGTGATATGCCAGTACCCACTGGGGCCCTGGGGTGCCACAGACTGGTCAACAGCTGGGGGCAAAACCAACCCTTTCATTGGAACGAGAGCGTGGTTAATTAAACAAGTTCCCCTCGGTCAGAAAAGCAGCTGGAATCACTTTACTCGATGTGCCAGTCAGTGCCAGGCTGGCTGAAAGGCTTACTCCACCGCACAAAGGAAGACGACATGCGACAGTGTTCTTAAATATAGGAATGTACAGAACACAAGAAACACATCAGAGGATCTTTCTGTTTGGGAGTATTCAGATTTCAAGATTGTGAGTCTGAGTAGAAGAGTGGGATGTTCTTCTTTTTGCTCACCCACACCCTACTGTAAGCATCCATCCACAACCCACACCCTAAACCCAACTCCACAGCTTTGTGTGCAAGCCCATGATGAACAAATTAAATTTGTTTTAGACTCTCCAGATCTGCATATTTGCAGTGCAGACATACACATACAGATGCAAACATTACCACAAACAACCTGAAACGAGAGAAATCTTGTCAAGCTGAGCACCGAATAAAGATTAGGCATCCTTGTCCGCCTTCACAGACTAAGACGTCGTGGTCAAACCTGGGGCGATTTCAGAGTGAAAGATAGAGTGGCAGTCGATAGTTGACAGAGAGTATGTGAGAGAAACAGAGTGCTTAATTGGTGGAGGGATGGCAAACAGGGGGTGGGGAGAAACAGAGCAAGAGAGGACGAGGGGGGAGCTGGGTACAAAATAGCCAATTTCATAGTACACATGTGGATTAAGTTCCCTCCTTTGAAAATGCTCCGGAATGCCCATGTACCAATTATGCCGAGGTGGTACAGGCGGGAGCTGTGGGGCCGTGTTTTTGGATGTTCTTGCGCCTGTGTGTGCTTGGGCTTGCCAGATTGTCTGCGGGCAGCATTTGTGCCTGCTTTGATTCAGTGCCAGTGAGGCCTCGCAGGCTCTTGGCACCCTGACACCTCCCCATCAATACGCTGGCACTGTGTGGTAGGGGGTATCAAAAATGACCCAATTAGAGGATGGGGATGTGTTCTGACAGGCACTACCTGCACGGGCGTGTTTAAAATGACAATCTTTGTCCTTCTCTCTTCCCTTTTGGTGTACACTGTCTACCTCTTCTGTCTTTTTTTTCCCCCTCTGTCTTTGCCTGTGCATTTATGACTTCATGTTCTACTCACAGCAGGTGACAATGGTAGAGATGTGAGTGGGTCTGCCTGCCTTGACAACCCTGTCTTTGTATGTTTCTTTCAGCTGTTTGCTATAAACATCCCAGCACTTTGCGAGTGTTCAGATATGAGGGGATTGGTTTTGACTAAGAACACTGTGATTAGAGCGCTCAGTGACAGAAACATTATCCACAGAGGTCGCTTGTCAGTGTTCATTGCCATGACTGACAAGTCTCTGGATCTCCCATTCTCTTTTTCTGTCTTTTTTCTGCTGTTCTCCACTCCCCCCTCGATATTCTTGATCTGTCTTTTCCATGTGTAGCGGGAGTTGATTTGGAATCTCTGCCAACATGTGTCAGCATGCCTCTGTCTGTTTGGAGAATGTCTGCGGCTTCTGAAGACAATGACTTGTATTGAGACATTTCTTAAGTCATTAAGTCTTCTTTTATTGACACTTAGCATTTAAATACTGTTTCTAATGAACAAAATCCTCCAAAAGTTTCCCGAATACAAAAAGTTGTTTGCATTTCTGTTGTCTACATTATTATAGCAGCATCACAAATGCGGCATTCTCATGGTATTTCAACATGCAATTAATATGGTGTCCTTTAGCTTTAAAAAAATGTATTGACACACTTGTATTGACACCAAACTGCTTCCAGAGCTGGTTTAGAGCTAGTGCTTAATTTTGCAGCTGTTTTTTGTTTTTCCGCCAAGTACCGGCTAATAACCTATTAACCTAATAACCGGTTTTTACACAGTTGTTTGGTCAGAATAATTTGAGAAACTTGTAAACATTTTCCAAAGTCCAAGTGCACCAAAATGTTTCACGCAAGAGCGTTGCCTCAGTCAGATCGGTCAGATGGCTCGGCCATGGGAACAAAAAGTAATACAGGAAGAAGATCCAGTGTTGAGGATTATCGTAGTTGTTACCATTTCTGTGACATGGGAGATATAATTTTATGATGTAGATTAACCTATTTAGGTTGGTCGTCCTCCTTGTCATTGCTTACGTTGCATCACTTCTGCAGTCGTTTGTTTTCTAACTGGGAGAACTCTATGTACTTGTTTGGTGCGCACCCGAGTGTGATTACTGTGTTTACATCAGACAAAATGAACTGCACCAATAGGGAAAATTAACTAGATTTAAGCTAAGCTGTAGGTGTGAAAGCATGTTCAGAAGTTGTTTTACAGATAGATTTTTAGAAGAAACTAGCTAACATCAGCTAATATCATTCAAAGTAAATACTGTATATCTCTCATTGTTGAAGATATGTTTGATAATTAACTGAAATTTGCAACATTTGCAGCATTTATGGCTTATCTTGAGTAATCTTCATTTGATTTATTTTCATCCTTAAATTGTGCCGAATTACCAAGTTTATATTAGTTCAAATTAAATGTCTATTTCTATTATTTCCAGTTTTATCTTGAAGTACTTTTAGTTCCTTCTCATTAGATTTAATGCCTCAATTGCTCCATCTGAGAGCCTACCGTGAAGGTTTGGCATCTGATACCCTCTGGCATTGTACTGGTCGTGAGCTGAACCCTCACAGGTCTCCACTGGCATGTTAGAGCAAGCTGCCAGCCTAGATGGGCAGTTGGCGCCAGGTCCACTACCAGCTGGTGAGGTTCTGTGCCATCAGCCTCATCTGTCAAAGCTCCTATGACTCCTCCTGTGTGTATTTAATAAAAGTGTCACTCTGCTACTTTGAGTAAGCATAACTCACCCATAGAAACATTTGTTTAAATGCAGTTGAAGTAAGAGAGAAGCAATGAGCTGCAGAAAAATAAAATCAAGTAAGAAAAGTCACTTTAAAGACATGTCCAAGCATTTTTATTTGGCATAGTAGGCTTCTATAGGATTCAGATCTCAAAATACACTCACTTTCATTGACATGACAAAAGAGGATGTATTACTATGTATTACGTTTAGAGCCATTGTGAATCATTGCTATCAATGTACCTCCTATACATGTTCTCCATTTGTAACTTGACCTCCTCCCTGTTTCTTTATGAGCTATTCATCTTTTTTGTAATGTTTTTGCTTATGTACTGTGTAGGTTCTGTGTATGTTTATCTGCTTGTATATCAGCTTTCTCTGCTGATTGATTGTATGTGCAGGTTAAATGATCAAAAAAGCTTTTTTACGATTATGGGACAACTCCTTCTCTTAGAGCACCTGTTAAGTTGTTTGGTGCCAGGAGAAACGGACACTTCATCAGGTTACTGTAAGTGATTTTCTTGCTCTTTCACCCCAAGCTCCCTTTTCCTTGTTTTATAGAGGGGATATCTCACATGTTTTTTAGTGCGAAAAAAAGTAGGACACTAAAGAATGTAGTGCTGTTTCAAGACAATAGCTTATCTATGAGTAACGAGGACTTGGCTAATTTGTACAGCTTGCCACGTCCTGCCATGGTGCAACAGCTGAGTGCTTTCAGAGAAAGACTGATTTGACTTTGGCCATTATCTCTTGATAGATAAGAGGTCTGCAGGTGCTTTGCTCATCCCTCAGGGTGTGGTTTTGAAGATGGAGGACATGTTTTTCCCCACTGACATTGATGCAATACAACCCAGAAGCAAGAGTACTAATGTCTGTGTGGAGTCCACTCAATCCTGGTGCCTAGTGTCCTTTTCTTGCCCTGACCACAGCCTGCGGAGCCCTATAACCAAGCAGTCTGCCCACCAACCATGTGTCATTAAGGCCTGTGTTTAGACAGGGCTAGGGGTCATTGCTGTGGAAAGTATTGTATAGTCTTAGGGCCAACTCACAAATCAGACAGTTCAAGATGCTTTCTTTCTTTTCTTTTTTCTTTTTCTTCTTTTTTTATAGGAAGCAATGAACAGAATGAGAAGTAGAAAGAGAATGATTTCTGTTGCAAAACTCCAAACTGATTTTAGGTATATTTCAGGACTCATTTAGCTGTGAGTTATGTGTTGATTATTCAAAAATATCTTTAAAATTTAAATACAGGCAAAATGTTTTGGCAAAATTATCACATTACCCTGATTGCAAGCAAAAAACACTAAAACTGCTATTTATCTTGCAAGCGGAGCGGTCCCTGTAGGTAAGTTTTAAATGGCAAGAGTGCAAGAATATTGGAGTAAAAATCACACTTTGCAATTAATTAAAGTAAATCCTTTCAGTGTAGTTTTTACCACATTTAAAAGCCTGAAACTTGACCATTAACCTCCAAATGGATGTGAAACACCACTAGTGTTCCCCTTTCCCTTTCTAAACACAATGTGCCACAAAAAAAGACTGTAAAATGAAATGATGAGTTTTAAATGTCTTTTTTTCAGGCAAACTCAATTAGCAACATGTTTTTTTTCCTCCCCTTTTGCAAAGAGCCCTACATTAGCACCCAGGCTGGTTATTATTTCCAGCGTGGACATCTTTACAAATCATTTGTCTTTGCCTTTCCACCGCTCCCTCCCGTGTGCCACTATGTTCCAAAGTGGGCTCCAATTATGAAAGCATTAAAAATGCTGGTGAAGGATTTAGGTACATTACACCACTCAGTGACATTCTACTCGCCATTATGTTATTAGCGGAGTGCTATGTGTAAAAAGGGCCTTTAATTGAGAAAGTGTTGTAGAAAATACATGTAAAACAGCCACTGTTCCCCTCCTTTCCAACCTTCTGCACTGGCAGCTGTGCTCACTGTGAAATGCTTCTCATCTCAGCCGATTTGGCTAAAATCCCTCACTCATGACAGGTCTTTTAGGGTGGGACCTACACAAATTCAACTATGTGTGCACACACAGACACACACAGACACGCATGCTCACACATATTCTCTTGCCTATACTTTTTCTCAATTTTTTCTTAGGAATTTGATGTAAAAAGTCAGATATAAAGAGACACAATTACAGGTACAACAACCCTGCATTGTTTTTCATTATCAATCTGATTATTCAGTATTACTGGTATTTTACAATCAGTTAAACATTTAGTGTGTACAAGGTAAATAATAATAAAAGTGATAGACAGATTCCAACATTGCGTCGTCAAGTTGAAGACTGCTGCAACTGAATATCTTTATACTAATGGTATTTAGTTGAAGCTGCATCCTGTGGTTTTGTTTGCATATTTACATGACAATTAATCAAAATGATCTAAATAGTTGCTAATTAATTTTCTGTCAGTTCATTTAATTGACTTGTGAAGATTTCAGGAATACAAAAGTGAAAATATTTTCAGTGTTCTCACAGATTCAAACATTGTTGCATGTTTATTAAAAAAAAAAAAAGTTCATCTTCCTGTAATATGGCAGAGTAACAGATGGAGTTTGGGTTATGTCGTGCGCTGCATCCACACACCCTGGGTGTCATCTGTCATTACATTCAGGTCATTGTTCGAAGCTCAGTGCCAGCATGACTAAGTTGGCCACAGCCTGACAACTGTCTCTGTTTCACACAGACAGGGGATAGGAAATGCGGACACCCTCAACACTCATCTACGTGCAATTGTGTGGACTAGGTTAGTTTCCAAAATTAGGACTTAGATGTTCTTCAGCGGTATTGGTGAATAG
Organism: Helostoma temminkii; assembly: GCA_900302695.1. Lineage (NCBI taxonomy): Eukaryota > Metazoa > Chordata > Actinopteri > Anabantiformes > Helostomatidae > Helostoma > Helostoma temminkii. Next base: position 37,801 of record OMLM01004854.1, read on the forward strand.
ATTGCAGTAGACTCTATTCTGTGACTTTTTCATGTACCACACCAACCAGTCCATGGATACCACTATTTTGTGAGGAATCTGATCCATTGTACTATGTAATGCATGCTTTTCTGCGTGATATTTGTGACCTTACAGTCAGAATTTTCTTCAGGGCCAATATATTGAAGTATAAACCAATGTTATTGTCGATTCTACTGCTGTATTTGTGTTTTCATTTACCTGGGACACACATCCACTGTCAGTGTCGTATAACTCACAATGTTGCACAGTATTTTATAATGAGGAATAAAGACATAGTACAGAACCCCTGAAGTCCAGTCCAGAACAGCTAATGTAAGAAAAAGGGAAACGCACAAAGCTGTCTTAGAAGCATGAGCAGCAGGGGCTCTGGAAAATCACTGTCATACATGTCATCACAGCAAAGCACTATTTGGGGAGATTGCAGGTATAAGGCTCAGTGTTTGTGATAAGCACATCCTAAAAGTCTTGGACAGTGGCAGTGATGTGCTCTGCACTGATAAATGTAAAATCCGCAATTACAGTTGAGTTGGGACTGGAAGAGCAAAAGTCTGCAGTGTTTTACCAAAGTTATACGTGGTCATGCAAAAATGGGTAGTAGCACTATGCACTGTAAAAATGGCATCCCTAAGGTTTAAACACTAACATGCAAATATTCATAACCGTTTGCATTTATTATACCAGTGATTCTTCATTTCTGTTACAGTGGAATTGGGACATTCATTTCTGCCCCAAGTTTTCAGCATGACCTACAAACATTGAATGTAGTAGTATAGAATATTTTCTACAGTGGCCAATATAATTTCTGTCATATGATGTTTTTTTGATTGATACTATAGCTTTTTGTATCGACTTAGACTATAGCTTTAATAATTTGATAGTACCTGTAAACATCATGTCTAAAATTTGTGCATGCAGCCTGTTTAATTCATTATGGTGATGCCAGTAAAACAAATCTGTCCATACAGCTATACAGCTGCTAGTTATATGTACATAATCTAAAACTCATTGCTTAATATTAAAGCATGTAACGCAGAATATATAATTACTTTTCTTTTGTTCTTGACCTCAAAACAGATGTCATTTCTTTTACATTAACTAGTTGATTTTTTTATATATTACAAGGCCTTTATTAAGCCATCTAGATATCTTTCCATCTCTTCATATATCCATTCTATAGTTAGCAGAAGTCTTGCAGTAGCTGATACGACAGGTTGTTATTAATGCCTTTTAGAGTTTTGACTTTTGAGATGCATTCCCGTGGCCTTGCTCTAGCCACGCTAGGTCAGGGCTACAATACAGTCTAATGATTATGTGTATGCATAAATCTGTCTAATAGCTGACTTGATCGTGTGTGCACTTGTTCACACATGTTTTCAATGTGTGGTCATACACTAAGGCAGGAAAAGTGACTACTGTATGGGTGCAGATGTGTATATGTGCGTCTGTGTGCAGATGGTTCTTTGGCTTTCAGTAATCTGATATATGTAGTATTAGTAAAGAGATGATCGCCCCTCATCCTCCAAAGATGCACTACTGTATCTTTTGTCTCTCAAGTGACAAGTATTCACTAGAAATCAGGGTCAGTGATGTATGTTCACACACCGATAGCATTGTTTAGCTTAGTGGCATGCCTCAACTGCTTGTTTTACATTCATTTGAATAAAATAAATCCTTTGAAATCCATTTATTAATAAGAACTATTGACCAGCATTATTGACTGAAACTCAAGGGCCTGTATCCAGTAAAATCCATTAACTTCTATGTCTGTGAGGAATTATGGACTCAAACCTACTGCAGAGGGAAAAATGTTAATGTATGTTGATGAAACTTCTGTAGACTTTCAGACGCTGCCTTTCCTTTATCATTATAATTATTTTTGATTCTTTCCACCAGTGTTATTTTTGTCAACAAAAACTATAAAAAAAAAATTTTTCCCAGTGAAAACAGGGAAAAAAAGTAACCATTGAAATAATAACTATAACAAAATATAATACTTTTCTTATTAACAAATGTTTATGTAAAATACTGTTTAATTGAAATGAAGTAATTACTGTCAGCCCAAAGTGTTATTGAACAAACAGTTTGCATCTGTGGAATAATTTACTCCTGACTAGCCAAAATGAGTGACCTGTCCTGTTTCCATGTTACTAGTTTTGAACTAAATTTATCTACAATCCGCTGAGAAGTAGACAAGGGGTGTGGAGTAAAGCAAAACAGAATTATGAAACAAATGATGAAGTTAATGAGAATGAAACACAAAAACAATAAAACTGCAGGCAACAAGCCAGTATTTATGAACACATAATTTATTAACACTTGTAATCTTCATGTTACTTTCAGTTGGATTTTATTTTGCTATCAAAGGGAATAAGGTTAGGTTTAGGATTAAATAAAATCTGTCAGTAGAAATACCACCACTGTCACTCAGGGTGCCAGTTAACAGTATTTTAGCCGAAGTGTGAGCAAATCCAGCTCCTGAGACACTTGGTCTCAGAGGGACACAACCAATATAACCACGGTAACTGTACACAACAAACATGGCAACAGCTGCAGCCTCAAAATGATGAGAAGATATATACAGTATATACTGAATGGTGGATAGACATAAGGCTACAAAGCCTATACAAAACTTTCTTTGGTTGGTTCTCCTGTTGACTACAATTAAACTAAAATCAACATTTTTTTTGACCAAAAATATATTTTTGCCTTAGAATAAAACTAAATCAAAATCGGGTGCTTAAATTAACCCACTGTCCCTCTTGCCATCTATAATTGTGACAAAACTGTTCCATTTTCTTTCTTCACACCTTCCCACAGACTCATGCTTCCACCAGTGGCTAGCATGGTTCAGTCTTTCACTACTGGTTAGGGGCTAACACCTCTTTCAGGTTAAGTCTTTTTTCCCCAGCTCAAAAAAAAAAAAAAAAAAAAGTACGAATAGCAGCATTTTGTGTTCCCTCCTCCCTCCTTCCTTTCCTTGCCTTTACCCACTCATCTGTCAATGAAAGACACAGTTTTGCCACAAGGCATTGTGTGTTTAGCAGTGGTGCCAGCAACTGCCATTTGGGTGCAGGGGGAGGCAAGGGGATCCACCCCCTTTGAACTGCTGTCAAGCCAGCCAGCTTGCACCTTATTTAATAACTTCCCCCGAAGGCACTTCCTTCTTTTTCTCTCTCTCCTCTCTCTCTTTTTCCCCATTCTCTCGTTTACTCCCACCCTCCTGCTCCTTCTATATTTTTTTTAATGACTGCAGTTTTCACGGGTAAAGCTGTGATGCTGATAAGAAAGGTAAGGCTGCTTTTAACTGACAGCCTGACATCAAATCTTTGTGGAAAACTCTCTCTCTCTCTCTCTCTCTCTCTCTCACACTCACACACACACACACACACACACACACACACACACACACACACACAAATGAGTAGAGGGTTAAGAGCATGCATAGACTTACAGAGACATAGAGAGTATGTTTATAAAATAAGATTTTTTTTGTAATAAAAATCCACTTAACAACTCAATATGTTATGTTAATTTATAAATGTCTTGCATAAAAGTCCATTAAGTTGCACAGATCTATTCCAGTTTGCCATATTTGTCCATACAAGGCTCCTCAAATTCTAGAGGAGTTGTGCAACTTGTTCAATGCTTAGGACTAGTCTGCACCTCAAAATTATACATTTTAAAATAAAGAGGAAGCACAGTTTTGTAAGTTTATCTTGTTGTTTTTACAGATGAGAGTAAATATGGGTACTGGTTTTCATACACTGAAAAAATTCAAAATTACTATTATTTTATTGCATTATAATAAGTTGTTACTGCAATGCTTATTTAACTCACTGTGTCACATTTGTCCATAAATACTCAATATAGCAGTATCACAGAACAGTAACAGCCAGTATAACACCAGAACAAACACATTCACAACTTTTAACAGTTGTGATTAATTAATTAAACATTTCTTGTTCTTGTGGGCATGCCCATCTGAATCATATCTTAATTTGGCCTATGTTACTTAAATGCAGTTAATCAAAAATTCTAACTTGTTGTAGCAGTCTAAGAAACTTTTGATAGATTTGAAGTTTTGGAAATGTTTATTGAATACAGTAAAAATTGGGATAGCAGTGAGTGACTGTTGGGGCTATGTCACACGTCAAACTCAGACTCTGGTCTGAAGCAAAAATGTCCTTTGAGTTAACACAATCAGTTTGATTTTCACCAGGGGCGGTTCAATTTACTTTTAGGCAAATGAAAAATAATATTTTCAAATCTAAAAATTCAGTGGAAATATGGGAACATACATGAATGACATATCACTTTTGTCAATGTATTGTACTATGAAACTACTGATAAATTAAAACACTTCATGATTTGATTCATGAAGAATTTAGGAGAGCACAGACAGGTAAAATAATATGCGATTCCTCTAATGTGAAGAAGTAAAAGCATTTCTGCATATGGAGTCATTGAACAGTAACTTCTTTGAGGAAGCTCAGATATGAACCAAATGTATTAGCCGATCATATGATTAAAAACAATGCGTTAAGTATGTAACCCCGGTTTCCTGAAGGAGAGAAGCACCATACAACAATTTAAAGTATGGTGTATATTTCTGATGCGGTGCTGAACAGATCAACTAAAAGGGAACGCCGTGGTAAACACTCTACCCAATACAATACAGTACTAGGTGCTGGCAGAATAAAGTCAGTTTAATGTTCGGGCCAACTGACATTTGCGTTCTCACATGCGTCCTGCACAGGTAAAGTTCAGGATTCCAGTGCATGTATGAAAGCAGCTATGGCCTACCTCTGTGGGCTTCTCAGGCCAGGGTTAACTTGCACCATAACTGCATCCTGAACTCCCAATCTGTCAGTTCCTCTGTACAACACCATGGCCTCGGGATAGACAAGCTAGAGTGGAGAGGTAAAGAGAAAAAGGGCAGAAACGTGGCCAAAAGCGCAGTAGGCAATAGGTGTCATATTAAGGGTGTGTAATACACTATGTCACCTCAATGGCGTAGGGCCCATTAAGGCTATAACCTCACACACCATGGCATTTATTTTGTCACTAGGGATTATTTGGAACAAACAGGCTTGCCAGAGAATGTGTGGTTGTTTGTGTATGCTTCTATACTGTGTACTGTTGAAAAATTTATTGTCTGTGTCTGTGTGTATGTATGTGCATAAGAGAGAGAGACCTTATGTGTATTATGTTCAGGGTATTTCTCTCTTTAACTCCATGGCCCCACCTTGTTGTTGTTTTTTTTTATGCACAGCTCCAGTGTGTGTGCATATGTTGCCTACTTTCCACGGTGTGCCAGTGTATTAAAGGCAGTTTGGAGCAGGCGGGGGGCTAAAAATGAGAATGTAAATACAGGCATGAGCTCACCCAACACCCTCCCAGTAGTCATCCTCCTCCTCCTCTTGTGTGAGGGTGAGCCAGCCAGGGGGTGACCTTGCCCAGTGTAATTAAAGTGAAACACCTTGACTTGTCACCATTGCCTGAGACAGCTTAAATCTCCCTAATGTAAATGGAGGCTGCCGCTGACGTGCTGCTAGGCATGGCCGTGGAGAAGATACAAGCTCTGGTGATCCATCTCTGTACCAGTGCACACACATTCACTTACAGTAGATACACACACCCTCTCTCTGCTTCTTTTTATCACTCTCTATTTTTCTCACTCAAACATATGAGTACACAATCTTCTCTGCTTCTTCCTGTCTTTTGTGAACACCCTCCTGCTTCTCTCCTCAAACCCATCCTTGGTATTCTGCAACTCTCACGTTGTTGCCCGCTGTCTTCATCCCAGACATTGCAGAGCTTACCTTTGCAGCAACAGCAATGTCTCATGTGATAACTCAATAGCTCACAATAGCATTGTGCTGGAAAAAAGGCACAAACATACTGTGATCAGTTTAACATTCAGGGCAATAAAATTATCAGTTATATTTACAAACAAGAATAATTTTTCCGTTGTCAGCTTTATCTTAGTTTCATGGTATGGTACGATTATCATACCATGTATGTTTGCTCATTGGGAGCAAATATGCAAGGAATCTCACCTGGGCATACCTGTATGAATGGCCATTTCCACATTTTATGATACACTCTTTTCTTAGTGGAGTAATTTTACTTTTGTACTTTGAGTAAAACTGTACTTAGTCCATTTATTTAAGTAGAAAATTTTAAACAAACCTTTACTTATAGTGGAGCAATTTTCTAGGCAAATACATGCACATTTACTAGAGTATTGAGTTTATGTACTGTAAACATCTCTCATAAAAAGTTATTTTTAACGGCCATGAGCTGAAATACCTTGGTCAAATGATAACATTGATTGATGGATTGCAAGCGTTGCTAGAGATTTGATCTTCTTACTCTGTTTTTCCTCATCCACGTACTTGACAGTAGGTGAAGTTGTGCTAAGAATTTCTGCTTTGGTTTAATATCACTTGAAAAATAAATGTAAATCAGCAGCTTGTGATTACTATGGATATCCCAAGAACAAATGTGAGGTTCTCTTCAAGAATGGATATCCTGTTTGCATTGTGAATGCAGATTTGTTGTAAAAGTAAAGTATGTGATTGGTTTATAACTTAAATTAGAACATATGAACATTTAATGTTCATCATAAAATGTGTTATCAAAATAATTCTCGATATCCTGACTAAAATAATTGACTGCATGTTCCGGTGAAATTGACAGACAGCATAGCTATGCTGTCGTGCGCCTACAGTAAATTGGCAACTATGTTGATAATACATTTCTCACAATTTTTTCAGACCAATCAAAATATTTAGCAAATGTGTCAAATTTCTTAGTTTTATATCTGCTGCCAGTCTCTTTGGGTATAGTGGTGGATAGGGGTACAAAAGTGGCAGTTAACAGGGAAATTCTGTTGACTTTGCCCTTCAATTAAAGCTCTGTAATACAAAAGTCTTGTTGACCCTTCTGTCCTGCCCTCCATTAGAAGTTATGGCAACAGATTGCTGAAAGACAGCCTACTAAATTCCTTGCTAATTTGCAATTTGGGGAATGGGGGACTGCCTGAAACGACAACAGAGGCAGCACCAGGGGCTCCTGCCAAAACACCGCCCTCTCTGAATGCCTCAGTGGCATGTGAAAGAATGCTATGTGCCCCCTGTGCCAACTTTACCAGTTGCTGGTACCCCGTGCCAGGGCTTTTCCCCCTTTTCCCTGTAGTGCCCAGCCCAGACAGTGGGCACCATGACAGGAGCCAGACGCCCATCATGTGTCTGTACCAGGCACCGTGCCTTATTGTCCGGATCCCCGGGGCAGTGCGGGTACTGTCCCGTACTCTTCCCAGGAAGATGCCAAGGATTGTGGGTGGTTCCAGACAACGGATATGTCCCACAGTGCACCCGTTGGGTTTTAAGGAGACACGTGGTTGAATGGCAGTGTGTTTCTTGCCCTCCAGTAATGCCTCTGCTGTGGGCATCCTCTGGCCTTTGGTAGATTTTTAATCACCACAATGTTGGATTGCAGTCAGAACTTTACAGTCTGATTCTTTTTACCTCTTCTACACTTGACTTTTATATCATAAAGATTGAAATTTGTGAAGAAATGTGAACATGACCTGTGAGACAATGCATGTTTGTAGAACTGACAGATCAGATATTGGTTCATCCACAAGAGTGAATCTATATTTCCCCCGCACAGAGAGACTTAAAGGCACAGTCTGAAGACAAATACAGTTTACCTGCCTGCGTGCTGTAGCATCACAGACAAGTACAGGTTTAGACAGCAAGGCAAAAGAAAGAGACAACAAACAAGCATGTTGCTATTGTGATGGACAGCCTCCACTGTGAGGTTCAGAATGTCAATGTGTTCAGTGTGTGATGTAGCAACTGTTCCAGCCGTGGGGGTCTGTAGAAAAAAAATGAAGAAAGCAAGAAAGGGAGAACGCGTGGGAGAGAAAACGAGAAAAAGAGAGAATGAGCAATGAGCTCAGGTGGGTCCGACATCTGCATTCACTTCCTGTCTTTTTCCGAAGGGAGGGAGTAGCAGGGAGAGCAAGGAGAAAAGGAGGGGTAGACAGGGGGGGGCTTGAGGAAAACAAATGCGAGATGAAGGCCTTTCTGGAGGCTACAAAGGAGCTGTACACTGGAAGAGGACTGGGGAGCCCTCAATGGGGCTGAAGAACACACAGACAAAACTTGGGAAGGAAGAAGGCATGCTTTACAATGGCACCGGGCCCCATGCTTGGTTCAAAGAGCCAGTAAGAAATACAGAAAGAGGAAGAGAGTGAAAGACAGAATGAAAATGATGGACCTGCTGGGAAGTATAGTAGACGTAGCAGTGGGGGGGGGAGGCTGGTATATATGCTGGGCAAAAGGCCACCGAGTTTTCTCAGCTATTCATTTGAAAACAAACTGTGAGGTTCAGGCAGGCGCAGTCAAACTGCATCTGGCTGTGGAGTGGATTTTGTCTTGTTCCTCAACAAAAAAAGGCCCACCGGTGCACCATGTGTGGCCCTATGCTAAAAGTCAGACCCAAAGAGATGGGGAGAAGGAATGGTCCTGGAGCAAAAAGCGGGGAGGTGGGGGCGTAAGGAGGGAGGTGGGGGAACAAGTAAAAACAAATGAAGAGTCTGTGGGAAAGCAGTAAAAGTGAAGAGCGGATAAACTGTTAATGATGTTGTACCATTTCAGATAAACCCCAGATAAACCCCAAAAATTTCCAAAGTTGACTATTATAATTTTTTTATTTAACATTTAATTTTGGTTTATTTTATTAATTGTATTAGAACAGATATGACTCACAGATTTAAACTGCAGCAGTGTACAGTTAACCTAGGCATTTATTGTGGACACAGCACACAAAGAGAGAAACCGAGTGACAGTGAACCGTTTGTATGTCCTTGGAATGCCAGCGTCATTGTCAAGGCTTATCAGAATTAAGGGGCAAAGAATGAGTGGAAGGAGGAAGAAAAGGGGGAGAAAATGCATATAGCTTTAATAAAACTTTATCAGGAGTTACCTCAGCTCTGTTTCTGTCCTCCATGTCACCCCCCTCCTGTGCTACCTTGTGACATCCTGGCTCTAATATTTAAAGAGCTCTGGGTGCACAGTTGCAGGAATCATGTTTAACTTCACCAGTTTCTTATTGCCTGTCAGTCTCTTTAATTTGATCTGCCATTGGACAGTTACCGTTTTGGACAACGGAGTCACGGCACATATTGGCAGGGAGACTGGCAGCTAATAAAAGCCAGCTTGGTATTTACTCCCCTTTTCCTTTTATTTATAATATATCTCAATATTGTTATTATGAATATATATGCATTTAAGCCTCACCTATCTCTCTGGGTGCCCTCCTGGTTAATAATATGTTATTGATTTCCATACGAGACTGGCTATATATCTGTTCTAATTTCAAGGCCTTAATGCTCCCTCTGTGATTCACGTGAACTCTTCCTTTATTTCTTTTTCTTTTTCTTTTTTTCCTTTTGGGAATTATTAGATCTGTGTAGGAGTATAGGTAACCTGTTTTTTTTCATAGTCTGACTGGTTACTTTATACAAGCGGGGGATACTCATATTTCCCACATCTTCCCTAGGTCAACCATTATATTTTCTTTGACAGACTGGGTCATAGTAGCTGAATTTAAATACTTCCAAATGACAATAGAATGAAATAAGGGTTTGATGATGTCCTCACAAACATGGACTGATGGTTAATACAGCAAAAATACAAAGTCATTAGTATTTCATTCAAATTTTGCGTTTGATTTCCTTAGTTACTCACCTATACAGAGGACAACAGGGACATGCTGCCTCATGTAATGAAACCTCTGGCCTACCCTATTGGATAGTTAGACCTCTGAGGCTACCGCCTCATCCTCCATCCCCTTGGCCCATCTCATACCACCAGAATGATAAAGGGATGGAGATGAAGGAGAAGAGGAAAGGAGCAGGATGAGGAGGAAGCTGAGGAAGGCTCTGCAAGGAGGAGGAATAAGCAGTGCATGTATATATGCGAAATATATGCGCCATCAGCAGAAAAGAGCCTGAGTCAGCCGTTTGCCGGGCCTTGCCGCATGCTAAAACAGATAGAGGCAAAGCCCATTAAAAATGAATGCCACGCGATAATCACATTCGCACTTAAAATTTAATGTTGGTACGCGGCGGCTGACAAAGAGAAGACGGCATAGGGCGCCGTGATTATGACCGTGTCTCCTGCACTTTCTACTTTGAGGTGATGCCTTCACGTGGCCTATGAAAGTATTCCCTGATGCAAGGCAACCAGGGGCAGGTCTTGTAGACTAATTGTTTCAATTAGCTTAAAAGATATAGCGCATACTGACACCTTCAGCTGGGAGAAAAGCTCTGCAATAAGTGAACTGGAAGATAAATTCCAAGTTTAATTTTACCCT
>OMLM01004854.1:55400-94915 GCA_900302695.1 Helostoma temminkii
CAGAGACTATATTATGACAAGCCATCATGTTTATACTGTAACTCAATTCCAAATGTATGCAATCGACTAGCACTTCAGAGGTCAGGTTTTAGATGCATTCACAGTCTCAATCTTCTTACCTATCATAAATTTCAGATGTTCAGAAATGTATACATTCAGATATGCTACCATCTAAGTGGCCAATAGAAATTACTCTTTTATGTGTTGCTAGGTGTGAGGGTATATATGTATTATTAAAGGCCAAAGGACACTTTAAAGGGACACATAGTTCTTTAAGCATTTATAGTGTTGCCTTAACATTTAAGTGGGCATTACATAGGGGAGGCTGTAATACCATATTCTGTAAGCACCCATTTTTTTATTTATTGATCTGACCTTCTGCTGCCCAGCCACTGAAAATACCTCTGCATTCACACACACCTACATTTTTTATTGTCAGGATGTTGCACATACTCCATACTGCATTATCTGAAACTTCTGGAACTACTATAATATAATTGTATTTATTTAATGCCCAGGACCATTTAGGAATCCCAATACATATGTTTAAATATGTTTTTTTCAGTATTATTTAAGTACCAGTTATCTTCCTGGAATGCTAAATATCAGATTAACTGCCACATTTTTAATTTGGTATTTTGTAGTATCTTTTACAGTGCTGTACACCCACTTTCACAAACACTAGCTACATGTGTTTCCTCCATGACTTTTAGGCACTCCATTTAGCTTGTGTTTAATTAATGCTAAGGAGCAGTTGGATCATAATGAAAATTTATCTCTGTTCTTCATACCACTTAGTGTCAAATGGACATCTCCATGCTACCTGCTTTTCTCTACAACCATACATTTTCTTCTTGCTCAACTCTCCCCCAACTCCTCATCTGCCTCTGTACTAAAGGCTGTGATGGAAACTCCGCTCCTGAGAGAGTTGAGGGGGCGGAGGAGAATGGGTTGAAATGAGGGACAAAATGGGTTGAGAGGGTCATTAGATAGTGAGCAAGGGAAAGGGGTCAGAACAATGTTGCTGACACGGTCAGAACTGTTAGCACACATGAGAGGTAATTTTAGAGTCTGTGTCTGACCTCGCAGAGATTATAATAGTTATTTTCAGTTGGGCCTTTGAAATTGAATAAGTTGACATACATGTTAAAAACATATGGCCCTTATATATCATAAAACATCAGTGTCTTATGCTGGAGTGTCACTATACAATGCACTGTCAGAACTTACTTAAGAAACACAATTATGCATGATGAATCACTGGGTTAATATTCCATTAGGGTTAATACTAGCTAGTGAAGTCTATAGGTAGGAGTGTATAGTGACTTAAGGAAAAGCCACTGAGATTGTATTTACATAGAACTGGTGGATTTACATGTTTGCCTACATGCACACGGCATACTTGATCATTTACTGGCTGCAGTGTTGAGTGATAAATATGAGAGAAGAGCAAGTTACATCATTAGCAGAGAAGACTTCCTTCTTAGGTTGTGTTGTTTACATCCTTAGCTTACCGCTTGTCCAGTTTTCACACATCTCATGTACAGGGCATGCTATTGCTTGTATACATTCCTTGACTTTTCATGCAAATTTGTGTTAAAACATACTTGTTTGTGTGTACAATGGGGAGCACAAACACATACACACAGGGGGGTGGAGGGAGACCTAGAAGGGGGAGTGAGGGGTGGTATTGGTGGTGGTGCAAGGCGGTGACAGAAATTGAGGGGGACGGGGTGGCAGCTGCAGGCTGCTCGGTGCACTGTCAGAGCGGAATGATTAATGAATGGCGGCCCCAGCTGAGCCTAACCTTTGGAGAACCGCACAGGACATCTGCAGAACTGTCAGCGCTCTGACAAGGACAGAGCTGAACAACCAATTATTTCGCCATCACTAAGGTGGGCTGTCAGCTTAATCCTAGCCATTCACTTAGGCAAGGACAGGCAAATTTCTCCTTTACATACACACACACAACAGTGAGCAGACCACGGTCCTGCGTGGACACACATACACAAGTGAACAAACAAGCATGCACGGATAAGAACACATGCCCACGTGGACATGTACACAAAGCGGACTGATACACTCACACAAACACACACATTCACATATTCACACACTAGCTTGGTCCTGGACAAAATAGAGTTAACCCCTGTGCTGCCGACGATGGCAGCCCCATCCAGGTGACATATATTAAGGAAAGCAGGGCGAGCAGGGGAGGTTTAATGATGACAAAACAGGGCCGGTGCATGCTGGCTGGGACTCTGAACTGGACATGGGTGGGGCTGCATACTGGGGAAGACAGTGTCTGGTACATGTCGAGATTGAGGGAGGGAGAAAAAGTGTGAACTGAAGGGGGGAGGTAGACACCCTTATGTCTGCAGTAACATATGAGAGTATACAGCTATATAATAAAAAAATAAGCAGAAGTTGACTGGTAATATGAATTTATGTGAAATTTTCACTGTTGAGATTACATGATGAAATGTGGATTTCACAAAAGATGGTCAAACTCTGACAACCACCTTTTGTCTTATGATTACAGCACATATTATGATGTGCATGTAGAAGAGGTCTGACACTCAGTGGTCTACACATTTTGACGTGTGTGTACATGTTTGAACCCCCCACTGTGCAAATAAAGTATTGATTGGCCTTATAAATTATACAAAATTGATCCTGTTGCATTGAAGAAGATTAAAAAAAGAGAATTTGAATGAAACATGATGATGGTGGTCATGATATCTAATCATGTCATGTCAAGAAAAAGTTAATACATGCTTATTTATGTACAGGTGTTAAATTCAACACCAAAGCGTTAAATATTTGCTAAAATTAAAACAAGATGAGGCAGTTTTTTATCTAAAATTTTCTGTGTGTGAATACTTTTCAAAACAGAAACTAATCTCCCAACTGTAATTAGGACTAATGAGTACATTGTCATCATATCTATTGATCATCTGCAGGGACTTCATCATAACAAAGGTATCTGAGTGTAAATCTGTTTGCATTTATATTTTAATTTTGTGTGTGTGTGTGTGTGTTTGGAGCAAGAGATGGGTGCTGATGGGTGGTATGAGTGACTGATTGGGATTTGATTGAGGCATTTCTGAGGCGATAGGGGATCAAGCGTGGCCGTGAAGCCTATTGACAGACAGCTGATGAAGCCAGAGGGAGGGTAAGAGTGGAAAAGCTTAGGAAGTTATAAAGGCATGAAAATCAATTAACAGAAAAATTGTCCATCATCAGTGACTAATCATTTATACAAGTTTGATTGTGTTGTATTTTTCTTCGTATATCTGTCTGTGCTATCATGCATTCAACTACAGTAACACACAACTACAGTACACACAAACAGGCTGCAATGTTTTGGGTGGATTGACCTCCTGCTTGCAGACAATTAAAACATAAAATGCCAAGTCAAGTCACTTGAATCCCAAATGCTGCTTGGCTGGTGTATATTCATGAGTGAGACACCTACTCTCTTGGAATGGTGAGAAGCAGCTCAAATTGTTTGACCAGGAGAATCCCAATACTGCTTCCCAATTTTCAACTGAAACGATTATGCAGTTGTCATCTACAACTTTGGTGTCTCCTGTGAATGTAATGGCCCATTAACTTTAGCAACTTTGTCAGTTTTTGGTTGAACATTTACTTTAATTTGAATTATTTCAAATGGCAGTCAGTGGCTTTACCATACATTTAAATATAGAGAGCTGTGTTTTCAAAGAAATATAAGGTGTAGTCTCAACTGGTAAGTATTTTACTGAGCTTTATGTTGGCGCACATTTATAAATGCACACACACATGCATATGCATACGCACAAGTATTGTCAGAATATATATTCATTAGAGGGCTAGTCCTTCTAACAGGGCTGTCTACTGTCCCAGACAAACTGCAGGAGGAGGTGTCTGGCTGCTTGCTTTTAAACTGGGTTAGTGGACCAGAGAGGGAGAGGAAGAATGAAAGAGAGAGAACATGTGAGAGAGTGGGAAAGTTGAATCTGGAATCTAAAACTGGGACGGGGTACACAAGAAGAATTTTATTCATCAATTGCAGTGGTACTCCCCACTGTGTATCCCTTTATACCACATGTATGAGTATGTGTTTTTTTATGTAATTGCAGGTGTGTCTACATGCATGCCGTGTCTTGATTCATGAAATGTCAGTTTATTATAGAAGGTTTTACAGATGTCATTTTTTTTAATGTTTTCACTGGCTTCCTATAATGAACTGGATATTTGTCTTATGCCTTCGCTCACTTCAGTCTCCTGCCCTCAGTTGATTTAGGAGCCAAATGGCAGCCCATTAACATGTGAGAATGATTGCAGCCTTGGGGTTGTAGCGCGGCAACCCACTGAGAGGTTTTGCGCTGCACATCTCTATGATTCTCCGTCTTTGCACTGTCGACAAGAGTTAAGCATCAAACGCAAGAACTAACTATCCTCACCCTCAATCGCTCCCTTCGTCTCTTTTTGGCCTCTGGGTTCACACTGTAATTTGCTCTATCCCTGTCTCCCTTCCTCTTTCACTCTCTTTGTCTCCGTCTCCCTCCATCTCTCTCTGGGCTTGTGAATGAGGAGAGAGAGGTGATGAGGTCAAAGTGAATCTTCCCTCACTAAAGATGATTATGTCTTAACCTGCCGTTATTCAAAGGCGCAAGCTCTGTGGCCATGAGCTGGCCTGCTAGCCGCGTGGTGGCAATGATGGGGCAACACCTTAGCACTGCCACAGAGCGAGAGAGAGAGAGACTGTGCAGTCAAATGGATTTCAGGGTCAAATGTACAATGACTTGCTATGTGTTTAAGACTTACTATCCTATAGAACCAATTGGTTGAAGGGTGCTTGTCGTTTTTGCCCTATGTGTCCCCAAATAGAGAAGAGACTTTCCTCAAATACATTGCTGTGAAATACTGTCAAAGTATTTGCCCATGTCACATGTAAAGGATTTCGATCATGAAACAAATTTTAATATTACACAAAGATAACTTAAATACAAAATGCAGTTTTTAAAATGATAATTTCATTTATTTATTGAAAAAAGCTGTCCAAACCTGCCTGACTCTATGTAAAAAAAGCAATTGCCTCTCCCATCACCACCTTGCTAAATCATGAATGAAGATTGATTAATCACATTTTTTGGAAAGCGGAGTTCAGTTTCACTTGCCACACCCATGATTACTGACAGACCTGTTGAATCAAGAAATCACTTATATAGATGCTGCCTGACAAAGTGAAGCACACTAAAAGACCTCAAAAAGCATCATGCCACGATCTAAAGAAATTGAAAAACATATGAGAAACAAAGTAATTGACATGTATCACAAAAAGTTTTTCAGCATTGAATTCAATTGAATTCTAAGGTGACAAAAACAAAACAAAACAAGCAAAAATAGAATTATGTGGCCTAGTCAAAGTCCGGACTTAGATTTGATTGCAATGCTGTGGCATGACCTTAAACAGGCTATTCATGCTCAAAAACCCTCCAATGTGGCTGAATTACAACAATTCTGCAAAGAAGAGTGGGCCAAAATTCCTCCATAGCGTTGTGAAAGACTGATTACCAATTATCACAAACTCTTAATTATAGTTGTTTCTGCCAAAGGTGGCACAACAAGTTATTAGGTTTTGGGGGCAGTACATTTTTCACATAGGTTTGGACAGCTATTCAATGATATATGCAAAAAAATAAAAAAAAAATAAATAAATCGGGACGGAGGGATATACTTTTTCACAGCACAGTACTTCATGCATACTGGTGATCTCACTGTGAGCTTATGTTAGATTATAAAGTTGCACCACAGTTAAAAATGAGGCAAACACTCCTGAGAAGATTTGATGTGCTGTAGGATTTCTAGGAAAGTCATGGTGCCAGTGGTTATGCCAGAGGTGTTAATTAAAATACAGTTAATTAGCAGCTTGCGTTGGTTAATTGATCAGTCTTGGCTGGTTGAGGTAATACAGAACAACACCTCAATTGTGCTCTGTCTAAACGAACAGGGCTCAAGGCCTCTCAGGTAGAAACTGTTGAGTCTTTTACTTTTATCTTTGTCCCTCCTGACTTTTCTTTAAGCCTCAGACTTCATATTCAGCAGCCCCAGGCTTGTGCTATCTGTCTCTGCCTTTTTCAATTAACTCTTTTAGAGGTGTGACACACACTATATTCTTCCTCAGATGGACTCGCATCACATGTGCACACAGCCTTTAGAAGTACTAATACACACAACCACACATGCACCTAACATCTTGATGTGTACCTTCACACACATTATGTGAGTAACTAGGAAGGCAGTGAGCAGTTATCTGAAATCCACTGGCAACACTAACAAGTCAGTGTGAGGTGTGAACACAGCTGTTTGAGTCACAACAAATCTAATACACATTTCATCACTTCCTAAACAAGCCATCAGCAAGTCTAATGCTCTGGTGTGGAGAGCGGCACTATGATACATGTGCCTTCAAAGCATTTTCTTAAACATCAGCACTTAGCACATCTTCCCCACACCTTGGCATCATGCATCTACTGTAAGCGGTCCTGCTGATAAGCCAAATTTATCATTTTTGTTATTCAGATTCATAAAACCAACAATGCCCTAATTGATAACACAACAGCTGCCACTGTTTCTGTCACTGGCACCCAATCTGTGTGAAAATTACGTCTTAATCAGCGATTATCAAGTTGGATGTGCCAGAATTGTGAAAACAGCTTCAGTGTTCCTCACATTGTATTATTTTTTTGGAATAAGAAAACACGCCAGGGCCGTCAGTGTCACTCACGATTGAACCAAGCAAGCCGCAGGGAATCACTCTGCGTGTCTGTCTCAGGGCTTAAGAGTTACTCTCTCATGACGCCTTACCATTTTAAACCTTATTTGGTTTGCAAAAGTGAAACTAAGCTCTTTTTGTGCCACTCTTTTCCAAGTTCAATTTTTTGGATTGCATAGCTTGAGAAGGAGATAAGAGGGATATGGGGATAACTTTTGGGGACAGTGGACAGCGGATTTCAAGATGGGGTCACTAGGGGATGGGAGAACGCAACAGAGGGAGAGAGGAAGAGCACATGGGAGGAAAAATGGGATGGAGGTGTGGAACCCAGAAGGGGTGGGGAGTAAGTGGTGGGGGTAGAGGTTGGGGCATTAGGACACTCCAGAGAGTTAACAGACCTTCAAAGGGAAGTTTTCTGCTTTGACTGACAGGCCCCTAGAGTGAAGGGGACCTGGTGGCAGGCGGCATGCCCTGATCCCAGGATGCATGGCGGTCTCCATGGTGCTCTGCCCATTTTCAGTGTATTCATCAGAAAGTGGGGTTGAGATGATGGGGGGTCAAGATTCATTGAAGGGTTGCTGTAGATCATTGGCAGTCTCAGATTTTCATTTTGCCCTTGGACTAAGAGTATGGAGGACGTGATGACTTCTTCTTGTCATTTTTAATTAGTGCTGCAAGTTTCCTGAGAGTGCTTTCACACGTATAGGCTTTAGTCCATTTGAATCAAACTGTAGTTTGTTTTCCTCTTGGCTCATTTTGTGTGGTGTGAACACAGTAATCTCATTCAGGTGTGCATCAAAACAACTGCTGCAAGAACCCAAAAAAGGAGTGGTCTTGATTAGAAACATTTAGCAAACTCTGATGCTCTCCTATTGGTGAGAAGACATACTAGAGCAAGATTATGTGTAGATTTAATTTCTTTTGTTTGTGCACCTAAAATATGCTGCAGGATGAATCTCAGACACATGTGGAGTCATGAGGATGTGCAGCCCACAGTATGTTCAGATGACTATGCAAGTAAGTGTGCAAGTAACCATGTCCCAGAAACTGTGGGAACAGCAGTAGTCAACAACACAGGATCTTCTTTACTTTGTCCCCGGTATACCAACTCATTGAATTTGAAATGAAACACAGAAAAAGCAAAGTCAAGACTTTCAATTTTAATTAAATTTTCATTAATGCACTCTTATTTTTGGGGGATCATAAATACTGGAAAAAATCCATAATTACAAACACAAATTTTACCTTGTGTTGGTAATTATGACTTAAGTACTAAAATCCTTTGCAGTCACTGACTGCCTGAAGACTGGTACAGGTTAATCTTTGTTTCATCAGAAATGACCAGAGAATCTTACTCAAGAACAGGTCAGGCCTTTTTAGATGTTTTCGGAAAAAGTGTAATCTGTCCATTGTGTGAGCATTACCAATGTTTTGAACCTTGTTGTGAAGCCTCCGTATTTACATTCATAAAGCTTCTCCTACATGTAGACTGTAATGACATGCCTACCTCCTCAAGTGTGTTTTTGATGTGGCTAGATGTTGTGATGTGTTCTTCTTCTATTCTTTGTTTCAGTCTAATGATAGACCTCTTTGGACCCCATGTTGAAAGATTCAGTGAACTACTACCAAATGCAAATGTAACTCTCAGAACCACCTCCAGGCTTTTTATATGCTTGATTACTCATAGAGTGTGGAGGTAACAGTCAACACTGGCCATGCAACTGCCAACTATTTATGAGCCCCACAAACTGTGCGTGTGTGTGTGTATAAAATTGATGGTTGGTTAATGCCACAGCTTTGTCAGACATCTTAAATTAAAGAGAGTCTTGACTCCGTTCACATCTTGAGTGTTTAATATCAAGAGATGTGCTCTTGAGTACAAAAATGCTTGCCATAGTATTTTCAAGAGTGCATCATAATCACTGTATAGTCAGTCTCTGTTCCAGGCGGGGTAAAGTCAATGATGTCATCATTTCTATCCATTGTCCTATACTAGGGGTGATAGATGAGAACAGAAGGGCTGTGTTTAAATGTGTCTCTGTAAACACTGTTAGGCCTGTGTAAACAGCACTTTATTGATCAGCCATCTATTCATGATCAGCACGTCTCTGCCTGCACTGGATTAGTCAACATACCAACCCGTCTGTTTGCTCCTCTCTAAACTGAAGCCAATGTCAATGCCAAAGCCTAATTGGAATACAACACATTGTTGGCGCATTGCTGTATGGAAACTAGAGACTTCTATTTTTTTTATTTCTGAAAGTATACTGTACATTGTATATCTCTAAGTGAAGATTTTTTTTAATACTGCATGAAATTAATTAATTTAAATTGAACCGTTTAGATCACTTACATACATAATAGAGCATGCAGACTAATACGAAGTCTGTAACCCCACTGCTAATAAATCTTCTCATCAAACTCCTCACAACAGGCAATTCAAATTACTGTAAGAAAAGCTGTTAATCAAAATCCCTCCTTTGCTTCTACAACTGTGGTAGAGTACCTCCAATAACAAGTGTGACAGCGTGTCAGTGGAAACCCCACATCCATGAATATCAGGCTGGTGCCACTAACAGCCTCTCATCTCACTGAGCTCCTCAGAGGAATGGACACTGGTTGGCTAAGCAGTGGCTACTGTGTACAGAAGGAAAGAGAGAGAGTGAGTCACAGTGTCAGAGATGGAGAAAATGAAGGAGCAGGAAAGCGAGAGCCATCGAAGTGTGGAGGGCAGCTGCAGTGTATCACCCCATTTTAGCCCATTACACTATGTATGGGGGCCTTTTTCTCCCCTCTTTTGCATGGTAATTATTTTCCACCCCAAAGGTAGCTGCAGGCAACGTCAGCCACTGCGTTAGGGCCCACTGCATTAGCCGGCCATTGCATTATTTATTTGTGTGTGGGCAGCCGGATGGATACCCCAAATCCACAGAGATTCTGGGGCCTCTCAATGTCACCTCGTGCATTGCGGGAGGCAGTTGTGGCTGCTTGGACTTGCAGTGGGAAAGCTTAGGCAGAGAGTGGCTCAAGGGCAAAATGGTAACTTGGTGTTGGGGGACACATGCGTGGGAGTAGTTGTTAAGTGTGTAATATATTCAGAAATGGGTCAGAGGTTTAGTGACTGCCCTCACTAATACAACAGTCAACTGTGTAGGGTTCATTGTGACGCAATGGATGACCATCTAAGGGTCCTATAGGACATCACTGTGTGCCAGTGTCGTTAAAAGTATAAATTGAGGGTCATATAGTTCACATTGCCTGAAGGCTTTTATGTAGCTGTATATGGTAACATACTGTCAGTTACCCCTGGGCATCACACTGTAGGTAAATAGACTTCATTTCACCGTATAGGAGTTGCTTTTCCATTATGCCACTCTCCCCTGTGTGTCAATAAAGGGTTATAACACCCAAATACCAGTGGGCTGGGTAAGGTCAAGGCATGTCAGGTGTATGTAAAGGGGTAAAGCGACACAGCTCAGTGATTGTGATGTTTCGGATGTAATACCCTGGTGTCTCCTGCAGTACTACCGCACACACAGACACACAGAAGCGCTCACACTCTGCTCTGTCGGACATGAACCCCCCTGACCTGTCAGGCCCAGCCGTTCGCATCGTAGCGCCTGGAATGACAGCTGAACCACTATCCCTGTCATGGCTCCTCAGTGTAGAAGCACACACATGCACACAAACACACGACGCACACATGCCACTACATATTCTCTACAACAGCGGCGCAACATCAACATCAACTCCTGCTTGCCCCTTGGATCTGTCTCTCTGTCTCCCTGCTTGCCAGCCAGCTCGACCACATGAGGCGCTCAGATGGCCTTGTGACATGACAGTGTGTCTCTGTTGACCGTTTTAAGGGAGAAGAGCCGTGCTCCCTTCTCTTCCTTTTGCTCTCACCAAGGCAAGGGAAGAAAACATGCATGGCAAATTTACACATTTATGTTTTTGTGTTTGTAAGATTTAGGTTTTTTGAGTTTTAGTCCTCATAGAACATACTGTATATGACTTCTCAGTTGTGTGTTTTACTTATACACATGTAGCTAGATATACGATTTAATGACTTAGAATGAGTGAAAAATAAGGAAGGGGGCAGAGAGAGAAAGAGAGCCAGTGATATAGTTAGACTGTTCCCTGGCGCTTGGCGTTCCCCCTAATGGGAGCTGACACTGCTGAAGCGACCCGAATGGACGTAAGGGAGGACCAGCGTATTTCAGGGGCAGACCTCCCAATTATTTTTCTGGCTGGTAAGTGCTGCAGCTTGTTTAAGGGTGCAGCATCGATAGAGGGATGGGATGGAAGGAGAGAGAAATGTAAAGACGGAATAAAAGAAGGAGGAGGAACAGAGGGGATGTGGCTGGGGCTGGGTTCCATGGCTGACAGGTCTTGATCTGGCAGGATGGCTGGCTGTCACACACAACTTAAGACAGGGTTTTTCCCCAGGGCTCACACACACACACAAGAACACACAATGTGCATGCACTTAACACATCATGCATCATGTAAGCATGTGGTAACAGACAACAATGTACACACTTGTGTTTACAAACATGTCACAATGCACTCACTACATGTCAGTGTGTACTGCATGGAGTACTCTGAATGACAGATTGTGGACTTTTGTATGTTGGTACATTTGTAACATATAAGTGCTGTGTTAGTTCTGTCAGGTGCCATTTTGATATACTGCAGAATCCAGAATGTCTTACTTAGAAAATACAAATAAATAAGCAAGCAATCAAGCAATTCAGAGTCTTTGTTTTGTTAAAGCCAGTTTGGGGACAGGAAGGGTTAATTGATTGAACAAAGATATGACTTTATTGATTCTTTTCTGAAGATTCTCCACTATTTTGACTTTTATGAACTGCCTTCAAGTCCTGCCTAAGTATTTTGTTACCTTCAGTTTTGCCTTCAGGAAGTGAAATGCATGTTCAGTCAGATTCAGGTCAGGTGACTGACTTGGCCATTGCAGCACATTCTATTTATTTAAGTTTTTTTACTGGATTTTTACATTTTTTTAAATCAGACAATCTGGTCTACCTGTTTTCATGACTTAAAAATGCATTACATTTTGTATTAAATCCACTAATCTGGTGATGTCTTGTCTACATACTTTCACACTGATACTCTTTAGTGGTATTTCTTTTTAATGACAATAATCTGCCACAGACCTGCTTCCTTTGTTTTTGAGAAAGTACCGAACATGTTTCTGTTTATGAATGTGAGTGTTTGGTATCTCACTGATGGGTTTTTGATTTTTCAACATATCGTTAAAATGGTTTGCTTTTACAGCTACTGACAGTTAAGAACAACAGATTGCAAATGCAAATGCCAAACTTGAAATCACCTGTTTATCTTCTTACTTTTAAATGAACTGATGAATAAATAACACACACCTGTCCATGAAACAGCTTATTGTCCCGTGACTTTTGAGTCCTTAAAGTGGAAGACTACCTATAAAATGTTTTTAATTCTTACATGGTTAATAAATATATTACAGCTGACAGTCTACACTTAATGCCTAATGTTTTACTTCAGTTGCATCTTAATAGTGTACAGATCCGAAAGGATGAAATTCACTGACTATGTAAAACTGTTGGACATAAAGTATTTGTCCGTTGTGATCTCAGCTCAATGTGAGCCTGTGTAAATCTAGTATGCACAAAGTTTATATTGCTTGTTGTTGGTTTGATGATGATCATCAGCTGAATCAGTGAAGTCAGAGTAATTAAGTATCAGAGAGTATTTTCAGTATGAGGTTGTTGTGTATTTGAGACTGCTCAGTCCTGTATTGCTGGACAGGGGAGAAGGCTTTGCCAGAGAGGAGTGAGCCAAACAAATAATTCATACCTTTGTGCATATGTGTGTAGATGTAGCAGTGGCAGTTTCATATGCTTGAAAGCCTGAGTGCTGCCACTTTTGCCAGGGAGTGGAGACTGAGATCATTGAGTCGTGATAAAAGAAACAACAGCCATTTGGTTCCGAATTCGTGTGCATGTGCGTGCATGTGTGTTAGCAAAAGATAAAAAGGCATGCTTGTATACCATTATTTAATCATTCAGAAAAAAAATAAAAACTGAGGACAATTCAGTCCAAAATAGGGCTTTTCAGAAATAATTACATACTTATAATATAATTATATCTTTCAGATCAGAGATACTTCAAATAAAAAAATTGTTGCATCAATCACATCAAGCCAAATCATGCAACGGCAGTTTCTTAGTGTCAGAGCTTGTCTAAACAACAGAGGTATCTGTGTCATGACAGCCTGTAATTTGCCTCATGTTAGTAAAATGAATGCCATAATAAGGGTTATCCAATCCATTGCTAAGTGTCATAATCTAGAGCAGAGTGGCTATATTACAGTGGTGTCATTGCTGTGCTGTTGATGCCTCCATGATCACCACTGCTGCTAAAATGTCCCACAGCCAGAAGGTGTCTGTTTGATTTTGTATCTGCCATTTCAATGTCCCAAAGAACTTTTCTGCAAGATTTCTTTTTATGTATTTTATTTTTCCTCCTCCTTCCTCATTGCAGAAAAAGAAAGGCAAGCAAAAATTGTATCGTGCTCAGTCTTTGTACAACTTACACTGTGTATTTATTGCAGCTCCTTTCGTTATCATTTTTGATATTCTTTATGCATTGCCCAAGAGAAAATTTCTTTTGCTTTGCTGGGGTGCAGCTTCAGCAAATTTGCTGTGCTCCTGGAGTAGCTATGGGTTAAATAAGTATCATTTAGGGACACACTGAAAAGTGCGGGCATATTGAGGAGCAAATCTTTATCCCATTGGATGAAAAACCTACTAACCAGTGCACTAACCAGCCAGATTTACCTATTGTATAGCCTCTTGTATGTCTTTGTACAAAAGCCACTTTGGGATGCTTGATTGTGTAGTTTTGCGGTCCCCCTAGTGAGGAAGGCTTTATGCTTTACTCTCAAGTAAGAGTCGCTTATTTTGCTTTAATTACAGTAAGTACAGCAGACCCCCCAGGCTTGTTTAAACAGATCAACCAGCAGAAGAAAGAAGAAAATGCTAATTAGTCCCATAATGTTGCTGACCATGCTGGTTCTTTAGCACTTCTGAGTTTTATTGACATAAGAAGGACAATAGGAGTCTGTATTCAAATGACTTGCTCTGTCCTCGTGTGGGAGTGCAGGTGCTGCTGCATGTAGGCCACTACTTACAACATATTTTTATGGTTTTGTTAGACAGTGAAATTAAACATGATGATATGAGGGAGTTGATATGTGTTTGTATATGTATGTACTTGTTTTGCTCCATGTCTTGTGTGTGTTAAAGCCTGCGGGATTTCAGTAGGCTATGCGTTGCTGATTTACATGTGTGAATATTGATAAAAGGTGTGTGTGAGTGTGTGCACATGTTTAGGTGTGTTTATGCCTATACATGTGTCAACCCTCCATCCTCAACTTAGGTGCAATGCAGAAAGCCTCTAATAATGCATTCCATGTTTCTGAGCCGAGAAGCTGTATGTGTGTGAGAGAGGGGGGAGTCAGTCAGAATCAGGATCAATACTATTGACCTGTTTACCTTGGTGCCGAGCATACAGGCCAACGCTCAGGTTTACCACTTGAAACATTAAAACCAGACTATTAGTAATACTTTGGTCCTTCTCTTTACTGATTGGATAACTTGCAGAGGGGCAGTTCACCTAAAAGACATGAAGAGAGGGGAGGGAACGAGGGGGCCCGAGAGGTGGCGGGAAAAAGGGGGTTAAAGAGAGAGGGAGAGAGACCCTGAATCTAATCCTCTTGACATCAGGTTTTGCCCATATCTCACCGCTCGCCTCTAGACCTGATGTGGTCACTCAACCCTATCGAGCTGCAGGGCATTGTGGTCTGTCCGTCTCCGCCACACTCACCCCCATTCCACCCTCAGGCGCTTTTGTGCTCCCAGCATCCCACTTCCTTTCCCTTCTCTTCTTTTCTCATCCTCCTGCACACCACCAAAACAGAATTTCTTTAAATGCTTAATTTTTCCCCCCTTTGGCTTCCTTTTTGCAAGCGCCCTCTCACTTGTTTGTCCATCGATTTTTCATCCCTCTCCAGCCACTGCCCCCCCTCCACCTCTTCCCATCCTCCTCCTCCTCCTTCTCTTCCTCTGGCCTCTCCCCCCGGCTCCTCGTCTGCATCTCCCCAGCCTCTCACACTCTCCTTCGTTGTTGATGCAAACTGATTTATTTATTTATTTTAAGCTTGTTGCCCAGGTGATTTGTGGCAAGTAATGACTTTTAGTGAATCTACTTTGTGCTCTTTGAATTCTTTTTCCGACCTTTGCACCACCCAGGGCTATCTCTTTGCACATCCCCTTTGTCCCATTTGCTCTCCTATTTTTCCCCATTTCCCTCTTTCACCATCTCACTGTTTTGCCTCTTCTCTCTCCTCTCTGCTCTCTGTAAGTGTATTTTTAATTCCCCTAGATATTGGCAGTGCATGTTATGTGCATGTGTTTGTGTGTCTCTGAAGCCCACCTTAAGTGGTGATTGACACCTGGCCCTCTGCTGTGGAGGCCTCTTCTTCCTCCCTCTTTTGCAGCCATCGTTCTTGTGTCCATCGGGGCATTGGAAGAACAGTACAAGTCTCTGGGTGTTGGGAGGAGGGAATGTAAGGTATGGGGAAAGAAGGGGAGGAGGAAAGAGGGGAAGTAGTGGCTGTAGATCTGACTAAAATAATTTGGTGGTATTTTCATTCTTCCTTTGCTCTTTTAGAAACGGTGATATCAAATGAACATTCTAATTCAGGAGGCAAAGCTAAAGGAGTCCTTTTTCTCACACAAAATGATCCTGCATCTCGTTAACTGGGAAGGTAGGGCAAAGAGGGCGATTCGAGGTGCTGTGTGTATGAGTGTAAGCTTGTGAAATCTCAAGAGTCCTCCCGCCCCCCACCTCCACACACACACACACACACACACACACACACACACAGAGCTCTCTATCTCTGTCTTACCTCTCCTTACTTTTCCTGGCTTGCACCTTCTCTTAGACTGTGGCCCTGGTAGCATTACTAGATTAGTATTCATATGGGGGACTCTCATTGGGGGGTGGGGGGTAAATAAGGCTTCGGGCTGTTCCCCAGGCTAGCTGGCATACTGGGGCTGACTGTAAAGTTAGACTGGACACTTAACACAAACAAGGACTAGGTAGTATGAAGAAATATGGACGAGGGCAAGAAGTAAATGAAAATAATCCAAATTGAAACAACCTTCATCTGCTGTATACCTTACAGTATAGCATAATTTATTCTGCATTACTGTACAGTACTATGCTAAAAAGGGACTTTGTCACTTTGTCACAAAAGTGTCATTTAAATGAATGCTTTCAGCAAAGATCTGCTGTATGGGACTTACAGTTCATTATTTGAAGGACAATAAAGCTGATAGATTGAAAGCAGCATACAGTGTAAACAAATATACATCTCACTTCTGAGTTTGCTAATCAAAAGACAATAAAAGTTTAGCGCACTGGGTTTTCTTGCCTCTTCCTATTAATGCAGGCACAAACTGTGGTTTCTTGCAGTGCAATTTCCTTGAACACAATCAGAACAATATTTAATATTAACCAGATATCTAAGAAGAATGTTTTCTGTGCATTGTGACTGTGATGGGCAGACTTTAGCGTGTGAAAACCAGGTGCCTGGTCCCCCCAGGAGGGGACAGTAGAGAGCAGGGAGACCACATTTGACTCCCCTTTATCCAGGAAGAGGTTGAGAAGGATGAACAAGAACAGAAAGACCCTCTTTCACCCAACAATATTCACCAAGAATCAAGAGGAGAGTTTAGGAGTTTAATGGAGAGCAGAGGAATCAAAGATGAAAAAGGAAAAAGAGAAGCAGAGAAGAAAGGCTGGTGGAAAAAAGAAAATCTTACAAATTCATTCTCAATATTTTCAGGTTTCAGAAAGGACACATGACACTTGTACACCAAGTTTTTTTCACACTAAGACACACTCATACACACTCTAGTACTTCCTCCTGGCATAATCCAGAGGTCAGGGCAGAATTCATCTCCCTTAATCATGCAGATGAACATGACCTTGGCTGGCCTTGGCACCCGGTCACATCAGCACCCTTATCCACCCGCTCTTTGCATCTCTGATTGTGTTAAATCATGTTTCCCTATCATCAGCAGACACTGGATGGACAGCATCCTTCTCTAAGCACATCCGGAAAAGGATAATTGCCAAGACCTTTAAAAGCCTTTCAGAAAGAAACAGAAAAATCATCATAATTCAGATGAAGGGGAATATCAGAGACATAAAGTATGCCAGGCAATATTGGAGGTGGAAAAAAGATGCAAGAGTTTTAAAACGTTCAGTCCTTGGCATTATTCTGATGATGCGTTTAGCCATGCACAGTGGGCCAGCCCATTGGAGGGCCCCTAAATGAAGAGGCTGACCTTCAACAAGCCCTCTCTCTGTTCATTAGCCACGTGGTGCTTATCTACAATAACACAACTGAGGAGAATGTGAGGCCAGCGGGCCTAACCAAAGTCAATGATGCACTTCAGGTGGAAAACATGAGTGTATGAATTTACCCCAGGGTGCTTTACTTTTACCTTCCTACTTTTCTAACCTATAAACCCATTAAAAAGTAACAACAATAATTTAAGTAAATTACTGTTAAATTGTTTGAGGTCAATTTGAAATTTCCTTATTTTTTAAAGAAAAGCTGATTTTTTTTTTTTAAAATCAAAAATACAGTGTGGACGTTGTTAATGTTCTAAATGACTATCATAGCTGGAAATGGCTGTTCATTTTAAATGGAATATCTACATAGGTACACAGAGGGCCATTATCAGCAAACATTAGTCTACTGCTCCAGTGGCTGCTTGTGTTTGATAACGCAAGGGTATCAATATTAAAGGCTAATTTATCATTAAAAAGCCCTTTTGCTATTATGTTAGCACAGCTAAAAACATATGTATTTTCATTGAAAACAAGGAAATTTGGCCCTAAACCTTTGAATGGCAGTTGACCACCCTAGCCTTCTTTAATATGGCTCATGTGGTGTCTCCATATTACTCATATTGGATCTTAAAAGACGTTCTCCTCTTGTTTTGTTTTGAGCAGAAAAAGGAGATATCTACCTGATAATATGACAACAGTATGTACTGTATGTTAATGTAAATATATTGGAAGTATCAGTATGAAAGTGGGGTAATTAAAAAATTCCAGCTCTCCCCATGTAAGTGAGTATAGGTCCAATTCACTGATGATAGCACTGATATGGGGGTTGGGAGATGGGGGTAAATAGATGAATAAAGAACAGAGAGGGGGAGAGCAGACACAGAACATGGTCGATAGTGTCAAAAGCGGATGACAGATCTAAAAGAATGAATATTGATCTTTAGGAGGCCTTTACTCAGGCGACCTGTGGGAGGTCAGTCTGTGTAATTAGACCAGTAGAGGTCTAATGTTGGACTGTGGATGAGGTTGGAGCTAGAAAGGATGTTTGAGATAGGATCGTACTTTGACCTTAGAAATGGAAGGCGTAAACACATGAAAGCATTGTGCTAAATGCAGTTTCTTAACTTTGTGCTACAAATTTTCACCACCATGTACAATAAAAAAATCTGTATTTAAAATGTCTAAATTCCTTTGTGCACATGTAAACAACATGTAAAAAAGTGTTTTTTATATAAAGCAAATTAGTGCTGTGACAGTGGGTTTGTGTTGTGGGAGCTGAAGTGGTAAATGTGAACTCAGTAATACATGGATAAGGTGGTGTTTATTGGAGCAGGCTCTTGGTGGATTAGTGTCCATACAACCCCGGGCTACAGACACAGCTCAAACAAGGTTCTGCTTGATGATGGCTGTTAACGCTTGCTTCAAATGTTCCCTTGTTTAGTTTTTGTGTCTATTCCTCAGTGATAGTAGATAGATAGTACAATCACGCACATAAACTCACTGTCTTTTTCTCTGTCTGTGGATAAAAGCAGCAGCAAAGACTGAGCATGGCTGTAATCCGTGTATCATTGGCTTTATCCACTGCAGTAGCACTGCTGATTTAGTGCTCCACAACCCTAATAACGGGCCCCTGACACACACAGTACACCATGTAGTACACGCACTCCAAATGCCTTGTCCCCTCTAAGATGCAACAGCTCACTAGTTGCACATATTCCCATGTACACAAGTTTATGCAGAGATAAAGAAACTACAAGCATGGATGTGCTCACAAGCAGTTGCATGAGCTCGCACACACAGGCACACACATCAACAGCAGTATGGTTGTCAGCGCCCGGGGACGTCTCATGGTAAGGTGAACTTGGAGTGAACCTGCTCCAAACATAAATAACATCTCTCTCATATCTCTCCTTTCTCCACTCAGTCCTTCTTTCTTTTCTCACTATGTTTTTCTCTCTCTTTTTCTCTTACATGCCTCCCTGTTCCTCCTTTCCAGTTTCCCTCAGTCTTTCATGTGAGTGGCGATACACAAAGTATAAGCATTAAGAGATGTTACGCATTCTGCAGCTGGCAATACCCACACACAAACAAAATCTTGGAAACACCTGAGGTCATGCCTTGAAGTACCCTTGCTAGCACACAGCAACTCTATGCCAGCATTGCCACAGTCACATCAAAGTGACTTGGAAAAAACTTCAGAGAATATTTTATTAGATGAAGTCTTAGATCTTTTCTCGTCCAAAATTGTTCCTCCTTTTCTTGTCTAGTTGTTTCTGTACATGTATCCCACCTCTAAGTAAGCATACACTAACACTACTAGAGCATACAATGCAACATCTATTACTAATCACCTACTACCCCATGTTCATAGCTATTTATAGCAGAGAATTCCCTCCTTCCCCCTTTTTATTGCTGTTGGTCTATATCTTCGGTGCCCTTCCTAGCGCTACCTGTTAACACACAAGGCGTTTATTGATAGGCCATTCCCATTAGTGCTGTTTACCTGTCAGGGTCCACTGCACTAATGAGAGAGCTTTGGGAAGGAAAAATGAGTAGGGACGGTAAACCACTAATGGATGTTTACTCCCTCCCTGGATACTACTGATTTTGCCACCACTTTTGCCAGTACTACTAGCACTAGCCTCAGACCTGTTCACCAACTAATTGGTACAGAGCTGAAGAGCCAGTCTGGGCCTATTTGATTATCATGGGATTAGGGTGGGTGGAGAAGGCATGGTAAAGGGTAGGAGCCTCATAAGTATGGGGAGGACTGGTGTTAGAGAGTGGGGGTAGCAGTTGGAGTCTTTGAGTCCTAATCAATACCCAAAGATCAGGAGGTTTGTAGGGGCTGAATGCAGATACTGGAGTGGAAGCTAGATGGGGATATATACATGGGTCACGACATCAGCCCTACGTCAAAAGGTTCTCTTAGAGCATTATTAGTGCTGGTGGTGAAGGGTAATTGTGCCATTAGAGCTGTAAGTGATGCTAAATGGTGCAGGTATGGTAAAGGAACTACTGTGTATAGTGAGCTGGCAAGTCATCTAATGTAAATGTCCAATCGGGCATCTTAATAGCTGATGTATCCTTGGGAAAAGCACTCATAATTGTTTTAGTATGACAGATGAGCTTCAAATATCTTAGTCTAACCAAGCCAACTTGCCTGAGTCATTCGATTTGGTCTCGGGAGCAGACAAATTTCATTCATTTTGTGTTGCCATCTCTTTGTTATACAAGCATTTTTTTTCTTTTTTAGAAACAGTGTTGAGCCTGGGAGGCCAGTTTCTTAATGATATCCAAGCTGTAAAAGCACGCACAAAAGAGACTCCACGTTGTACTGAGTATAGGCATTCTGTATTGCTCTAGGATTGGATGGTCCCCAGAGAAGATCAATTTGTGCTTTTATTAGATTATTACGGAAATCTTATAAGTGCCAGATTATATGTGGAAGGTATTTATCTGTTTATTGAATAGCTGGGCTCATAACCTTTCTCTCTTTTCTTTTCCTCCTCTGTGTCCTCTTTCACTTCTTTTGAGCAGGTCACTGAAAATATCAACATTTTAAGCACTGTGTACAGCTTAGATGACAACAGAAGATCAAAATATTAAGTGGCCTGATATGGTATTGTCATCTTGTAATTCACATTTACTACTGAATGGATTAATTTCATACGTTCATTGTTAAATGAAGAGGTCAGAGAATTACTTTGTGGAGCAGAGATCCTAACCTCCATTCTCTAATTCACTTGCTCGTTGTCTTTTTCACAAATGCTTATCAGCTCTGTTTCTTCACTAATTAAAACCACACATGAAACAAGGGGATTGTAGACAGACAAACACACACAATGCACACACACAGAAAGAGATAGTTGGAGCTACAATTACCAGGCAGGCCTCTAGTGTCTCATTGGGTGTCTATTAAGAGGGGGGCCTGGCTCATTGTAATGATGGCAGAGTTTAATTACTTCCACCCGGCGCCTGTTGTAAAACATGCTGATAAATGAGCCAACAGGACGGCACATCATTATTTTTCTATAGTGCCAGGCTGCTTGAACATGATTATGAGAGTGGGAGGGAGGTTCCCATACCTGCACAAGCCTGAGACTGTATCGCAGCACAAGGGAAAGGGAGGTATGTTGCACAGTGTGTGCATGTGTCTCCCCACTATTTGTCTGTATGTGTACAGGCAGGCGGAGTTCAGATATTTGATGGACCCATATATGCAGACTCAAAATACAATAATAAGCGGTTCCGCCAATCCATGTTAGTGCAGTTATATCCAGCCACCCGTGAGATGCATAGACATTCATAGGACACAATGGGCAATGTATTTAACAGAGTACAGGTTTACTATTGAGCACTGCATGCATTAGTGCAGCTCAGATACAAGTATGCACACACTGTACACTACATCTCACAAACAAATATACATATTCATAGTCATTAATTTTGCACTTTTTTTTGGAAGGGGGGTGCATGTGCGGACCCCCTCTGATTAATTGTGTTCCTGCTCCACCATTATTAAATCGCTGAGGCAAATACACCATATACAATAAATCCCTCTTGGCCCATGATTAATCAAAAGGCACACAAACCTAAGACTGGTGGCGGGCAGGTACAGTTACAGTGCTAAATCTTCTTTATTGCACGATGAGCAGGTTTGTGCATGTACTCAGGATCCAGTGCTATAGTGGAGTTGAGCGTATGCTTGGCTTCTGGTCAGCCACCTCAGGGTCACACACACGCATTTTGACCTCTGTGTCATTGATTTGCCAACCTAAGAAGGGCATAAAGGTGAAAAAGATGGTGGCAAAATAGACTCTGAAGAGGCACAGTGATTAGAGGGACTTTGCTGTCCCATTGACAAGTTAACTAGTCATCCCCAAAGCTAAAGTCAAGGCTATGAAGCAGTTTTATCCATTTATGTTGCAGGGACGTATCAAAAATGTTTAACCTTGCTCACCGTAGCTTGTAGTGTCAATTGGCATCTATTACAATTAGTACTAGGTCATACCATGATAATAGTGGGTTACATAATTAACATTGTTACCTCCCTTTCGCTTTCGACACATGGGCTTAGTGGGGGAGCAATCACATGAAGCAGAGATGGGGAATCTGAGGCCCAGCTTTCTGGAAACCTCAATTAACCTAAATGATTAGCTGTTGCCATATAGCACACCTCAGTAGCTTGACATTTTTCAACCAAGCTAATATTAGCACTGTGACTTCATTCTATCCTGTTGTACTTCATCACTGTCCTTTTCCTGGTTGGTCTTTCTTGTCTTATTGACTGAAAATGACAATGTTTGCAGTATCAGAGCTCGTTATTTCCATTTAGTACAAAAGTGCTGATGCTAATTTGGTGCTTGCATAATGAGTTTTACGTGTATTTGATTAATAGGGAGGAGGGTAGCGGTACAGCAACACAGGCGACTGTGGTATGTGGTTCAACTTCACCTTATGTTAAATACTAATTGATTCCAATGCATTTTTAATCACTAACTAATTGGTGATTACACTTTAAAAGCATGCCCTCTTGTACTCAGGCTGAATCATAGGGTAGTTTAGAGTGGAGACGGAGTTTAAAGGGCATAGTCTTCTTAGCATCCACAATGAAATGTCACAGTTGTCTGTTAATGTGTCAACAAAATCAAACATGCACAGTGGTCGAGGGGTGCTAAGTGACAGATGACCTTGGTGGTGTGATGGAAGACTGGGCTGGTATTTGAGTCCTCTGATCTTCGAGTGGGGAAGCCCTGTCTGGTCCTGTCCAAAGATGTATGCCCAACCAATTAGACATGAAATAGCAGTGACACTCATACACCACTTATCAAAACAGTCTTCAAGTGTGTTCATGAATTCAAATGAAACATGCTTCCTTGCTTGAAACCTACAGACAGATACAGGGACATGCAGAATTCAGTTGGTATTATTTGTATCTAGGTCAACATGTGTAATGATTCTTGTATAGGTCAAAAAAGTTCTGTTTTAAGCGTTTCTCTTTTAAGGCATACAACATTACACATAAATACTGTTTGCCTTAACAGTTTGCATAATACCCAGAAAACATGTTGATTGCTATTCATTCATTTTTTTATATTCTTCCCCAAGCCCTAGTTACCAAGTTGGACAGCCTCCTCCATTGGATGGCTCACATAAGGCCTGGACAACTGGATTTGGTTGTCTTCGAGGCATTTGACCTCCCATACACACACCTGCCCCCCTCCTACATCAATTACTGGGCCCCACAGCGTTCCATAATGTTGAGAGTAGTCAAGCATATAAATAAAGGTGAAGCAAAATGACTGCCTCTGTCTTGACAGAAGTGCTGAACCACAAAGAACACCTTGAAGGGCATGTTAACTGTCAATAGAGTTCTGTGTAAGCCCCTTCAATTAACATAAAACTAAACAGCTCCCCAGTTAGCCGCTATATAACCCTGGCGCTGTCTCCCGTCACCCATTCACTATTTTAGCCCCCCCCTCCCAATGTTAGATCCCGTCATGCAGTCTAGCCACCGAAGAAACAGTAAACAACATCTCACCATGTACTTGCACAGAGGCGGTTACAAACACGCATACGCATAATGATATTCTAACCACACAGTCAATCCCACATTCACACCAAAGAAATTCAAACACACACTAGTGCATCTGTACGTAGCACCGTCCTAACAAATTGCAAGAGGCTGTGTTCACATTCTACACACACAAACACACACACACACACACACACACACACACACACACACAAGAAAGTACATGCACACACAATTTTGAAAAATCCCATTTACTGTGATACTACGTGACTGAACATCGCTAGCGTAGCGTAGCTTACCCTTCTCTCCCAGGCCCATGGTAATGCTGCATGAGATTTGTGATGCAGTGGGGAGATGCATATGGAAGGCCTGTGCTCAGATCTCTCGGTCATGCACCCCATTAGGCCCTGCTGTTGATGCTGTTGCTATCAAAGCTGAAGTAAACTGTTCAGCAGTCAGCTGTATGCCTAAGCACAGAAACAGAGACAGGCTAGCGATCATACCACACTGCAAGGATAGGCTATCTATCTTGCAGTTAGGATGTGTGAGTAGGCTACGGAGAGGTGAGTGAAGGCTCAACACCAACAAAAAAGTGCGATACAAGTTTTGTCCAAGATCATCCTGATTTGGGGTCTGTAATGTGCTGCAAAGTGATCCTTTGCTATGTACAAGCATGGTACTACATATGGAGTCATTTCAAATTAATGGTACATTCTTTGTAGGGTTTCAACTACAGTGAAGCATTTCATCATGCAGATTTCCAGACTCTAGAATCAAAACCAATCTAAAGAATATAATTTACCCGGAAGACAAACAGAATGATGAAAATGCCCAGAATGAATGGGCTGAAAGATTCAACCCTATATGTGTTGAATAGCCCCTAATGTGTTTGGGTTTTGAGATAACAAGCAGTAAATACCCACATTCTTATCCTCACCACAAAAAAATCAAATGGCAGCTTTCATATTTGCTTTCCATCACTGGTGATTCTTGGGGAGGCGTTATTTGTGCAGCACACAACAGTGCTGCGCAGTTGTAATTGTTTAGGTTTGCAAAGGGCCACTCATCTTTCACTCCCCTGCCAACACACATGCATATTTGTGGAGGTGAAACTAACATGCTTAGTTGTTGTTTTCCTGCTTTACCATTCTTCAAGGAGACTTAGTTCTGGTGTGGATTTGCTCCCTATGTGCCCGCAGCAATGTGCCTGTCTCTGGGAGAGGGATGGCATCAGCTGGCATCAAATAGCAGCAATTCAAACCATGGTTCCTTTTCTGTGGGCGCTCCTGTTCAGTAAAGTAGATTGCTGGGGGAGGTTGCTATCTACTTTCCTTCTTTTATTTCTTCTTCCGTTTTTGATTTTCTTTAATTCCTTTCTTTACCCCCTCCCTGTGTCTCATGCCTGCACAAACATTGTTTTGCTTGCTGCACTTAGGGATGGCCGATGAAATGGGTTCTCTTAAGTGAACTAGGCTGCTTGAATTACAGAAATAATAATACAGCAATATACATAAAATAAATAAAATGTAAGAAATAAAAAGAGCAGAACGTGGTGGTGAAGAGGAAAGAGGATAGCAAAGAAATATAGGGTTTGACACTGTCAAAATAGGTATCCTTGATTGACAAAAGGTTGCTCATCCTATTGCCAGCCCAGCCTTATCCTTTTAGTGTAGCAGCACTGGTTTTAGGTTTGCAGAAAGGCTCTGGCGTGAAATTTTTCTAAGCATGGTTGGGAGCTGCAGAACATGGAACATGGATGAGCCGGGATTAGGGAGGCCCAAAGCCCTCCCTTCATCTGTGCCTTGTAGGGCGCCTGTGATCCTGATGGTGCAAAGTGGGCGGCACATGCCTGTCAATGTCCACTGGCTCCACATGCATCGACTCAAGCCCTTGCATGCAGTGACATCCACAAATCCCCTCTCCCACAGTGCCACTCGTCTATACATTTCTGTCCACCTAACCCCAACATCTCTCCTGTTCTCTCCATGACTACACGTTCTTATACCGATCTTATCAAGCTTCAGACTACACCAGGCCACTTTACCAGATGTATGTGCTGCTGGATGCATTGTGAGTTTATTGAGGTTTCGAGGGTTGTGAGTGTCCATGTCAGGCTTGCCCTTACATAAAATAAAGTAGCATGGTGCATGGATGTGAATTTATTGTTTGACTTCAGTGCCCATCTGTGTACACTGATGACTGTGCAAGTCAGAAGCCCATGTGCTGTCTTCTCTGGGTTCTCCTCATCATCTCCCCTATTTGTCCTGTCCTTAAGACCGTCCATCCTTGCACATGCTTTTCATCTGTGGTCAATACCTATTGAGCTCTTCATGAATGGGAAATGACAGCTAGTTCATAACTTCCAAGGCTGATCGATATGTATCTTCAGTGGCTAAACTTATTCCTGAATCTCCCCTCGCTCCAAGTGCTCAATTGTAAGAATCACCTTTTTAAGCACACCGTATTTGAAAGAAAAGAGAGACATAATTTATGTGGAAAATGTTTGATGTTAACACAGTTACGCTGTGTAATGTTCTTCAGGATTATAAATTATATAGCAAGTGCTTCAGAACAAAAGAGCAAGTTATTTTTACTTGACCCTTTTGCAGGTGAATATTGTTTCATTAGTGGACATTTGTTTTTTTTAGTGTGTAAGAAGTGAGGAACAATTGCAGTTCACATGGCATTGATTTGTCAGGTGAACTCAGGTGTCTTTGATCCTCTAAATCCATGGTAAAAAGAAGATATAGATGGGGTGGTGGGGATAGTTAAAATGGATTTTTAGGTATTGAGTCAACAACTAAGATATTGATTCTGAGCTACTTGGTATAAGTCAGCAGTAAGTCTGCTGAAACAGTTACTTTGTTTGTGTGCTTATAAAGATACCATGTTCATGTTTGTGCTTAAATTAGTATATAAATAGCTGTTTGCCTTCTGAACATATCCATCTCTATTTTTCATGTGTTTTGGTGTGAATCACTGTGTCTGTACTCTGGCTGGTAATGGCTTTACATCTCACAGGTGTAGTGCACAACAAAGCTTGCAGCCCTCATAAACACACACACACTTCTCCCCTGAGTACAGCGATGTCAACACAGAAGACAGAGGAGTCTTTGAGGGCCAAACTAAGAAGGCTCAGGGCCAGGAGCTAAGGAGAGGAAGAAAAAGGTGGAGGGGAAAAAAATGATAAATATCTTTGCTTACTTATTTCACACATGAGGAAGAAAGCCCTCCCTTGCGGAGCTTGAAATGCTGAAGGTCCGGTTGCGACCAGCCAGCAGGCAGCTGTGGCTCCTACACTTCGCTCTGTATCTCTGACTCTCTCTTCCTTTCTGATGCTTTCTCCCTCGACCTCCTGTTCAAAGCAAAGTTGGCTCCTTATTTATGTGCAAATTTGCTCTTAGGCCCTACGAGGGTGGCGCGCATGCTGAATCTCTCCTTTCTGGGCTTTAGCAGATTATCCCGCTGCTCCCTTTGGTCCCCATCGCCCTAAGCCCAGCTGCCCCGACCTTTTGTCATTGAGACTTTCTCTTCACGTCTTTTTTTCTTTTAGTCCCCCTCCCCTTTCCACCATCCCTCCATACCCCCCCAATGCTACAAGGCCTGAACTCTCCTGCTGTAGACACCACAGCCATCACCTCCCTCCTCCTTACCTTCCTCCTTCCCCCTCCATCTTGTCCCTCTTCTCCATCTCCTGTCTCTTCCTTCACTTTCTCTCAGGGCCATTATATCGCTCTCTTCATGGACAAAGGACCCACGAGAGACACAGGAAAGAGAGGGAGGGGGAAAGTGAAGGAACATGGCTGGTGCTTTGCTGCTCTCTCATTCCTAATCGATGAAAGTGGCCCACGTGGAACTCTGAAGGCTAATCAATACTCTTTTTTTTTAAGCTCTTTTTATTTCTCCTTTTTTCTTGACCGTCCATTTTGTTGCTGACTCTGACAAAACACGATGGCAGAGCAGAATAAGCAAGAGGGGTAGAGGTGGGAGGATGTGTTTGTAGGGGACACCCCGTGATCGCTTTTTTTTCTGGTGGGGTTCAGAGGATTACTATACACTAAATGTGTGTTTCAGCCTGTGCTGAACAAGTCTGTGTGTGTGCAGGGTGAGAAGTAGAACAGTGGGTGCTTTAAAAAGCAGACCTGATGAAAAATAGAGAATGAAATCAACAATGTGACCTCCGCTGACCCTATCTGTATCCCTACACCAGCCTCCCATCTCATCCTTCTCACACATTTGCCCCTTTTCTCTTGCTGTTGCCTCCCCGCCGAGTTAGGTTGCTGAGCAAACAGAAGGCAAAGAGTCGACTCTTTCTCTGGCTCAGCTCACCGTATGGGTGCATAGAAGGATTTGGGAAACCTTAGTCTGCTAAGCCACATCATTGTATTCTTCTCCATCTTCCCTCTCTCACCTCTCCCCTTTCTGTCTTTTGCCGTTCTCACACTATCTACATCTGTGCTCTGTCTAGTCCACATAAATACAAGCAGTGTCATCACAGAAAAGCTAAAATCTGTTTGACATTAAAATAGTTGCTTTTGTAATGTTTTATCATCTTTAGACTGTGACAAATATTTTAATGTGAGTAACCTTCTGACAGAATAAGAAAAATATGGAGAGATAGATGTACCCAACAAAAACATATTAAAAGGAAGATTCCCTTGTATTGTTATATTTTTTATTTATCTGACAGGGACATTATATACTATGCATTATAGTATTTATATGTTTTATAAAAAATAAACATACAGAAACTGTGTGAACAAGACAATATTCCTCTCAGTAGTACATCTGCAGCCTGAGGCTTAATGATATAGTTGCTGCAAAATAGTGGAAACATGATGCATCAGTTGCTATAATCTTCTAATCACGGGTCACAAAACTATTAACATGATCATTGGTCGGCAATGACTTCAAGTTTTCTATGTTGTTCTACACTGTAAATTATACTTTAAATTAATTGGATGATTTTATTAACTTAAATGAGGTAAAAGAATTTAGACGGTGGAAGCTTATTCTCTAACACAGACATACACACATACTGTACATAAAACTGCAACTTGAGGGCCTTGTGCCTCCCTCTTGACTGCTTCACACACCTCTCTAACTGGATATTTAACAGCTTTTTCCATTCCCTATCACCCTCCCAACACCAGCAGAGAGAAACAATTACGCTCAACTCTGCCACTGAAATGACAATGCGACATCCTCTTCATTTTACACCACCCGACTGTTAACCGTATGTGGTAATTACCTTTCTGCAGCATCTTCACAGTCACTTTATTAGTCTCCTAACAAGGCTTTTTAAAATATAAATAGCAGCCAATGAAATGGCAATTAACCTTGCAAATAGGTATAAATGACTGTCCAGGAGACAAGGGTATTGACAGGGATTGTCAGAGTGAGAAAAGGAGAGAAAGAGAGAGAGATGGGGAAAAAGAGAGGGAAAGCAGACAGAGAAATATGCAGGGAATGGTGGGAGATGATGCAGCCCATAGACAAGCTGCTCCCATGGGCCATTGTTTGTTGTGTCTGCGCTGACCATTGTTTCGGTCCCTATTAACCTCTTGGCCTCCTGTGCGAGAGCGGGAAAGGATGGGCAGATTCAAAATGACAGACATGGCCCAGTGACATGGGAGGTGAGGAGTGGTTTTAACAGGGGCTTAGGGGCAGTGAGGACCCTCGCTGTCTGGCTAAATAAGGGGGGGGTTGTATGTGAGAGAGGTAGTTTGTCTGTATGTTTTTGGATAGAAGAGGGGGGTATGATGAGTTGACCAGAAGGGGGAGGAGTTGGCCAGCCCAAGACAAGTCTGGGGAGTGTAATCCTAGACAGTGCTGATGCACCTGCTCTCAAACTTGTAGGATTTTACTTCCTACTATTTTATAGTTGATTTTAAACTCTTTAACATAGTTAGATGTTGCATTATTAAATGGTCAAAATAAGCAATATAAATTTTCAAGTCATTTGTAATATGAACAAATTTTTCTCTCCCTTGTGACAAATTATGTCAGATATATCAAAGTACCCTTATTGGATGAATTTGAACTTCTCAATTTTCAATATTCATTGTAAATGCAGATGGTTGTGTACTCTTTAGTATAGCGGTAGGTGTGTTACCTTATTGGCTTTTAGGGAGAACTAAATGCTAAGCTTAAAAAACATTTTTACTCACTGATATTTAAGGTTTTTTGTGGAATTGTATATCAGTGTCCTTGTCTGGTCTTAGGATTGTGACTGAATTCTATAATTATTTTATTCTGTACTGGCTGCAG
This sequence comes from Helostoma temminkii, assembly GCA_900302695.1. NCBI lineage: Eukaryota > Metazoa > Chordata > Actinopteri > Anabantiformes > Helostomatidae > Helostoma > Helostoma temminkii. The sequence goes on from OMLM01004854.1 coordinate 85,400, forward strand.
ATAGTATAACCTTCAGATCCAGTGATTTGGGGATCTATAAATTACACTTTTCATTACCAAAAATATGCAATGTACAGTATATATGGTCAACATGAAAAATGAAATATAGCTTTAGTTATGATATATATAGAAAGTTAAGCAAATTGATTGTATATGCAGTGCTACATGTACTACATTAAATTTACTTTTTGCAAGCACACACACACACAAACACACACATATACATATATCAGCGCACCATATAAAACTGCCCCTAGGTTTGTTTAAATGATCTTATTGACACCAGAACAGAAAGATAATATCAAGACATGATTATTGTTTGTACTCATTGACATAGGTTTGTCACATCTAAAAGATTATCAGACATAGTGTATGAAGTCTTTTAATACCAAACACCAGCATAGATATTAAATAGAGTTCCGTGTGTCAAACATGAGAAACATATAAAACTGGTAAAACTGATCTACCCTCACCTTTTCCTCCACAGTGACAAATACAGATGGCTTTTGTCCCCACAGGCTCACTGTTCCTTCATGAGTACACGTGGTGTTTCATGAGTCAGTGTGTAACATCAAGAAACTGCTAGGAAAAGCCTCTGTCAATTTATGTGGGGGCCTCACCATTTCCTGCACAAGAAGGGTGCAATCTTTGCCTCCTCCTATGTGTCCAAGTATTACCGGATTGCAAGAACAGACAAGCCAGCCCCTGAGAGCCTTACCTGTGCTCTAGTGTGGAATGAAACGACAACTCATTGCCACACATTGAGAGCCAGTAGGAAGAGGGAGCTGGTTGAAGGTAGCCCTGAGAGGATGAACTGTGGGATTTAGAGTCTTGTGGGTAGGGCAGAATGCCAGATATTCCAGCAAGTCCTGTGGATCAGATGAAGCTGTCAAGCAGGGCAGTGAGATGAGAGAACCATAGGGAGAGGGAGCTTGAAGATGGAGGCCAGGCAGGGAATCTCATCGGATAGGAGAGACAGAGAGCTTAGGCTGAGGATCAGGGTAGTTTTACTGGAAACTGTCAAAGGTAGAGAGAGACAGGGAGAACTCAGATAGCATGTGTGACGAGAGTATCAATGAGATGAAGAAATGAAAAGTTTAACACAAAATAATTCCCACAAAGATCAGATTGCAAAAGTAGGCTAAACTCAGTTTTGGCTTAATTTAAATTGTGAGCAAGGCTCCTCAGTGGCACAGGAGACAAGTGTGTGGAAAAAGGGTTCAGTTCCTGAAATCAGCTGCCACTTTCAACCAGAAGCCATTTGAGTAACAAGACATAAAGGGTCAGGCAGTGAAAATCTCAGAGTAGACTCGACAAGACATATGAGCAGTGTTTAACGTGTCATTGTGTGTCTGAGCTTTACTCTTCTGGGGAGCCTGGGAAAGTTGTGTTAAATTACGCAGAAGGAGGTAGTGGGACCCTGTCAGGACATGGTGTGATACTGTAGAGAGTGCAGCGGATGGACATGGCACTGGTTATGCCCCCTGGAGTGCCCTGTCAGACCTCATGACCACATTGTGCAGCAAGACACAGACTGTCTCTCTCTCACACACACATACACAAATAGCACTGGATAAAATAAGTTTAAAGGGCAAGTGATAGATCATCATCATCATCATCATCATCATCATCATCATCATCATCATCATCATGCCATTTTTTATTTAACAAAAATGAAACCGAAAAGGATACAGGCAAAAAGGTGCCCCCTTATTGCTTCATAGGATTTAAGAGGGTAGGTTGCAGCCAGGTGCTGCTAATTATTAGTCCTTGATTAATTGCTCATCAGCAGATGTGCTCTCTATGTGACTATAAAAGCAGAGGTTGTGTCAGTTTGCTGGTCTGGAGCCTTCGGTGTGTGTTAACACAATGTTAAGAGGTAAAGACATAGGCAATGGAGAAGCCATTATTGGTGCACATCAATCTGGAAAGGTTATAAAACCATCTCCAAACAATATGAAGTTCTACAGTGAAGAAGTGGAGAGCATTCAAGACATTGTGCATTCAGTTGCCAATCTTCCCATGAGTGGACATCCCAGTACATTCACCCCAAGGTTTGACTGCACAATGCTTGGAGAAACATAAAAACACCTGAGAGATACATTTGAGACCCTACAGGCCTCACCGATTATGTTAGATGTTGAAGTTTGTGTCTAAAAATAACATGAAAGTACAACTGATGTTCACAAAACTGCATCTGAACAAACCAAAACTTCTGGAACAGTAGAGGTGTTTTGCCTTAATGCCCTGTGGTGGAGGGGGTGATGGGCTTGTTATGCAGCCACAGGACCTAAACACCTTGCAGTCACTGAGTTGACCACAAAATCATCTCTATACCAGAGTATTCTAAAGTAAATGTGAGGCCATCCATCCGACAGCTAAAGCTTGGTCGAAATTAGGTCATGCACAGGACAATGATCCAAAGCACACTAGTGCAAATCTGCGTGATAATGACAAATGATAATGAAAAATAAAAGACGTTTTGGAATGGCCAAATCAAATTCCATACCTCAACCTAATACAAATGCTGTGGTGGGTCTTTAAGAAAGCTTAAAGTGCTTTAAACCCTCAATGAACTCAAGCAATTTTGTAAAGAAGAATGGGCCAAAATTCCTCCATAATGATTTGAGAGACTAAAAAAATTACACAGGAAACGATTACTTATAGGTATTGCTATATTGGTATAACTATAACTTATCTAAAAAAAACTAGTATAAGTATAAGTAAGTAAAAGGATAAGTATAGGTATAAGAAGGGGCACAAGTTTGGGTGGATCAGGGTGGGTGGCCATCTAACTCGACTGATTGGGATGAGTGGAAAGAAAGAAAGAAAAGAACAACAGACCACAAAACGACATCAAGAAGCAACAACAGAACACTTGGGCAGGTTCAGTGGGCCAACAACAACCAACACCAAGGCCTAGGGTAGAGAGAGAGAGAGAGAGAGAGAGAGAGGAGCACAACTACAGGAGAGAGAAGACACATGCGATAGTGGCGTATAAGTTGATGGAGAGAAGAAGAGAGGAGCACAGTGTGTCAAGGGAGGTCTCCCAACAGTCTAAATCTATAGCAGCATAACTAAAACTGCTTTCATACATGCACTGGACTCATACATGGGTGAGCTGCATGTGTGAACGCAAAGATCAGAGTCAACCCGCAGAACTTTTCCTGCCACTCCCCTAGTACAAAGTCTGTGTAATGTCCATGTGAGTTTGGGTGTGAACACAGCCGGTTATTCTCTGGGTATTCACAGCGAGAGAGTTAGCGTTCCTCTTTTAGTAGATCTGCTCAGGACAACTCCATTAAATATAGAAAGTATTTATCATGCTTGCAGTTGTATCACGCTTTTCTCATTTGTAAAACTGAGGTTATACACAGTACGTGTCATTTCTAGTTATGTGACTGGCTCTGCTTCGATGCTGTAAACAAAACACAGCTGATTTCTGTGGTGAACTTTGTTTGAACTTTTGTGTCATGTCGTGTCTTATGCACTTTCCATACATAGACCCTCCCTCAACGAAATTCCATGAACTATTTCCCCTGATGTGAGAATGCATTTCAAATGGAGTATGTCTGGGTGGATGCTGCATTTGTGAAAGTGCAACTCTGTGTCCGGACCTGATTGCCTGGAGATGTAGATGATTAAGAGCATATGTGAAAGCAGCTTAAGAGATGGTTCAGAGTCACTTGAACCAGCTGTAACTATAAGCTTTGTCATAAAGGAACGTTTTAAGCCTAGTCTTGCTAGGCTGCTTCTCAAACCTGAACTAGGAGATAGTTAATTGGGACAGTTACTGAGACATCCTTAGTATGGAAGTATAGTAGTCCAGTCTAGAAGTAACAAGTGCATGGACTAGTTTTTCAGCATTACGTTCAGACAGGATGCTCCTAATTTTAGAGATATTCCTCAGGTGGAAGAAAGCAGTTCTAGAGATTTATTTTATGTATGAGTTAAAGGAGATATCCTGGCCAAATCATAATTAAATTAAATCATAATTTAAAAACTATATAATATAAAAATTGTGATGATCTGAATCATTTAATTGTGACAAATATAAAAAAAGATAAATAAAAAAAGGTGGCAAATACTTTTTCATGGTACTGGAACAATGTAAAACTGGGGGATTATGTTGATTACATGAACTAATTGTGTTTTAAAATATTACTTTTATTGTGTATGCAAACTTGAGTTAATTTCTTATTGAGTACAATGAGATAGAATTCCCTTCACAGAAAGTGGTACTGAAATATGTGATATGTACCTATCTTTGGTGTTTTTGTTGTTTTCGGCTGAAACTGTCCACTGAATCTGTCTGTGTTTGTCTGCTTCAAGGTTCACATATTATGTCATTCATTCTTCACACTGTTGTTCTGTTGAGCTGTGTGGAGCTAAAACCTTGATGTGTAAAGTAGGTGGTTAGGTACCATGGTCATATGTTGAGATTGTCGCACACAGTAGGCATGTAAATGCCTTATTCTGGCATCTGCAGCATCAATGTTGAATTAAGTGTTGGGAAATGGCATAGACGTGGAAGATTTCTTTGTTGGTTGGGGTATGGAACCAATTGCATTTTGGCATTCAGCATATTCTGCGACACTTGGGGGGTTACAAATCGGATTAATAAACGCTTAATTACTTTAAAAGGAAATTCCTCTGGCTTTAATTGAATATTAATCACTGCTTATCGTTGTCTTTTAGTCTTAATTACCATGGGTTTCTGCTTTTTGCCTCTTTTTTTCTTATTTGGTCTGCACAAATAACGGTATATACTAAGTGTTGTACATGGCTGAATCACACCCTTTATTTCTTATGCTCTTGATTATTTCTATATTCATCTATGTTTTACGCCCTCAAAACCTTCATGGTGGATTGATAAGACCTTGAACACAGGTTTTACACAATACTGTACATTCAAATATTTTCAAATGTGATTTAGGAAAAAAGTCCCTTGTAAATTAACATGCTATGCATGTTGAGAACAGATGTTGAAGAAATGTGAGATTCTGGTTTTGTGAACGACTGTATAAGTGCCATAATTGCTTTGTGATATCTTGGAGGATTGTATCTCAAGGTTTCACATATGATCAAGCTGAGTTTTCAGCATGCCTACAGGTCAACCTGAATGGTTTACATTTCTCAGTGTAGATTTAGACAGTAAGGTTTCACTCTTACAACCTCTGCCCATTCATTATCTGTAGGTATTCAAAGAGAGAGACATCCAACTTATCACATGTGGAAGCTAAGGCATTTCTCTCCAGGGCACTGACTGACCACACGAACAAAGCTTTGCTGTGTCCAACCCGAATATCCCCTGACATGTCGGTCCGGCACCCAGAGAGTATAATTCAACTTGATTGGCTAGCTGTGCTGGAAGGCATGATTCTGGCCTGTCCAGCACCGTACATCACTGTGGCCCAGGGGCATTGTGGGAAGGGGGAGGTGTTATCCTGGTCCAGTTAACATTGATGATTTAGCTAAAAGAAACACTTATTGGTTAAAAAAAATATTGATATAATTTCAGGTGAATAATCCTGTTGTCCCATCTTATTTTAACATTAAAAAATACATCCAGGGATTTTTTTTTTTACTTTCAGACACTGTCTTGCTGCTTTCACCTGTCTTTCTCTCTTACACGTTTTTCTCACTAGTTTTTTATATGCTTCTATACACATGTAAAAACGTGTGCACTCTAGCATGTGCTCTTCTTTTGTTTTTCAATAGTGACACAAAGTGCTATGGGCTAAACTGGGGAGCGTAAGGGATGCTTAGCCCGATTCTGTCTCTCTCAGTGCCCCTCAGATGCCCTGCAGGCTAGACAAGATGGCCTGGGAGACTTTACCATGTGCCCTGCTTCCATCATATATGACCAGTCCATTCCCTTAACACTGCAAAGCTGCAGTGCGCTCTCTGTTTGTCATTGTAAAAATAGATCAATTAACCACTTTATATGTTTGCTAATGTTCTCCAGTGCTTGAGCTCCAGTGAAATTCTTCCTGAGCATAGAGTGAATTACCAGTGAACTGGGAGTCCTGTTATTTTACTGATGCTCATATTATTATATTTTGCTCCTTCTGTATTACTCTTTCAAATTGGATTCTGTCTTGATGCACTGTTTTGTATATGAATAATCCAACCAGTAAAAACAAGCAAAGTAATATTCCTCAGAGTGAAGAAAAAGCTGTTTTTGTGTATGTCCGTGTTTTTTTTCTGGGAGTTTTAATGTAACATCATAATGCCTCCTCTGTCTCTGATAGCAGTAATAAGAGAAGGGCTGGCAAAGGGTGCAGTGGGAAAGTGATTAATATACTGGCTTTCTTATGCCACATCCTGGCAGGATGCATCCTCTTGTAGGTATTGCCAGCTGGTTCACCTTCCTTCCTGCAGAGAGTAGGAGTACCATTCTTCGCTGTAACACCAACAGCATACACAGTCTACAAATGAACCATGCCACCCCCTCTTTCCTTTACCATATCATCTTCAAGGCGGGGGGAGAGGGTGATGGTTATGGTAGTGAGGGGAGATGTAGAGCGCAGCCGATTATCCTCTAATTAACTCTGATACCTCCCCCATGGACAATGTCCCATCTCATCAGTGGACCACCACGTCTTAATGTTAGGTGCTAACTGCCTCACTCGCATATGTCAGTCCTCGTTAAGGGACTGTGCCATGCAGTAATGTCCCCCTGTTTAATGGCTTGTAAAAAGATGGTTAACACTTACTATTTGGCTCCCCTCCTTTTTTTTCTTGCTGCTACAGTGAGATGACGGATATAGTATGATGGAGCACTCTTTGGGGGAAATTAATTGCAGACAGAGAATACCTTGGTGTCAGAAGGGAGATAGTTGAGAGAAACTAATGATTGGCTCTTTGTGTGTTACACAGTTATTGTCTAGCCAGACACGGACTAAATTAATATTTAAGGGTAGAAATTATTAGTAATCCTTTGTTAAATAACTAAATCATTAGTAAATTACCAGTTTTACAATTTTACTGAAGCTATTTCATAATTATCAATAGTCGCCAAAGACTCGAGTGCAGCTACAGTAGGCAAAACCTCATCAACAACTCCCCAGTCTCAACAGAGAAATGTTTTTCTTGTTGAACTTCACCTATGCATTCATTAACCAATAACCATGTCTTAGAAATCTGTTACACTGCATTAAGTTTACTCTGCCATTAATCTGCAAGGCAGTAAAAGCAAATGAACTGTCACGCCTCAATATGCATGTGTCTTCAGTAGACAAGAGTAAGAATTCTTCTAATGTCAAGAGCAGTGTTTTTTCTTTCTGCATCTCATCACTCACCCTCACACCATCTTTCTCTCTCTGTCTTTCCATCTTTGCATTCGTGTTGTATTATGAAAAAAGCAAACACGATTATTTTTGATTTCTCGTTTGCCTGAGCAGTACATTTGGCCCACCCCTCTCTCTCCCGACCCTCTTGATTGAGGGCTAATGAAAAAGCTGTCCTGTGCGTCGCTCCCTCCCTGTATCCATTAAGAATAATTAGACGGGAACAATTTTGATGCCTGTAACCTCGGTGAGTGTGGCTAATGGTGTTATAAATTGCTCCTTGTCCTGGGCCCTGCAAGCATTGGCGCGCAGCGGTGGGGGCGAGACGCTTAATTCAAAAGCACTCTGTCAACACCACTGATTTGTGTGGTTAATGAGAGCGTTTAAAACAACAGGCGCAGCTCATGCATCCTAATGCCGATGGCAGGAGCAGGTTCGATAAAGAGGCTTGTCCACCATAATTAGCCACGACAAACGCCCAGGATTAAGAGACAGGGGACCGAACATCGTGTGCCCTCTTAAAATAGGCCCCGTTTGCTCTCACTCTGCCTTTGCCTCTCTTTGAATGAGTGTCTCTTTAAGGCCTTCTTTTAACAGCATGACTAACTGTATTTTTCTGTCATCTGTCTCTTTTTGTCTGACAACTTCTCTGCCATCTTTTCTTTTATAATTCACTGTAGCTCATATCATTTTATCTCTATATATATGTATAATATATATGTTTCTGAGGCAGTAGAAGGATTGGAGCCTATAAAGACTCTCTGGGGCAGTAACTGCTGTTGGGTAGGGATGTTCAGACCTTTGCAGTAGCAATACATGTTCTCCTCTCACTAAATCTCACATTTTTCCCACTGAGGAGTCAGTGTGCTTCACCATAATGTTCAGTACTATTTTTTCTCAATCTCTTTACTGATGTGCTCGGTCTATAACTGTCTACAACCCAGAAACTTTGCCATATAGGTGAGAAGGTGGCTTCTTCTTTAAAACGTCTTTGCTTATTTACACTGTACTACTCTAACTCTAAGCCACTCTAATGGTGCTGCAGTGTTCATTGTAGATACATACCAGCACCCCATTATTAGCAGTGTGACATTTAAGGGGACATCTAACATGCATTTTGAATATACATTGCGTTTACAACATTACTGGTTGATGAACTATAATGTACTTTTACTACTTTTGCACATTTAAGACACTGATTTGGACTCAAATGCATTTGATGCCCCTCAAGTACAAGATTAACATAAAGGATCACGGTCACAGATTCAGTCTTCTTCAGCAGTGTGTTGGTGATAAAAAGCGGGAGGAGAAACTGAGACGACTAAGAAGTGCAGCTCTGGAGTAGAAGTTACTAGATTAAGTTGGTGTTGGAGTAAGACTGAGGTTTAGTTAAGCATAAAAATTACTAGTTGGCCACTTTCTGCTGCTGCTTTCTTCATGTTCAACAAAATGTGTTATAACTGAACTTGAGTTTGAATCATATCATAAATACTGTTTCTCCTCCAGTGTTGTGGGAGAGTCCACCAGGAGAAACAACCGCAGTAGCTGGTCTCACAAAAAGTCACCAAAATATCATACCCCTTCCCCCCAACATCAGACGCTCTGTCATTTCTTTTACACCGACACATCTAACAGCACCTCTTGAGGCAAATTAAAGGAGGGTCACCATGGACCCCCCCCCATACTAGTATATCTTTTATACAGAACAGAACAGTGATTCAGTAAATTGATGTGGTAAACCTGCTTTGAATGTTTAGTTTAAAAGTGGCTTATATCTTTCTCCAGTCTCTATTCTCCTTTTTTAACCTCTCTTCCCATGTGTTGTTTCTAACACTTAAGCTGTTTTTTTTAATGAATTTTGCCTGCTTTCTATTGCTCACTGGCTAGCTTTTACAGCTTATCGGTGTAAGGGCCAGATGGCTAAGAAGAAATAGGACTTATAAAACTTTAGCAGTGCCCAGAAGCTTTTTTTGATGAAATGAAGAATATGAATAAGACTCAGGTAGAAGAACATGGAGGAAAGTACACAAAAAGAAGAGACAGATTTAAATGGATATAGAGATTGACACTGGAATCAGTGTCTTTTATGGCAATTGACCGGGAACAGTATAAAACTGTTACTGTAAAATTAGGCTAACTTTTATCCTTGCCAGTGCTGTATGGTAAATGAACCTCTAATATGCTGTGTTCTTCAGGAGGGCTTCCTGGACTGTGACTCTGTCCC